>JAMZAV010016650.1:0-10104 GCA_024449915.1 Sweltsa coloradensis | reverse complement strand
TTTAGGGGGGCAGGGGGAAAAGGGAAATGTAATAGTTTTGTCCTTTTTTAAGTAAGAGATGTTTGTCTACCCACATTTTTTATTTTTTAGTCTTTTTCTCGGCAATTTATGAGTTGAGCCCAATGTTACTAAAAAAATAAGTACCGTTCATCCAAATGTTACAATTTTACATTCTAGTTTGGCATTCATAAATCATTTAAAAGAAGAAAATGAGGGGCCCTAATACGTTCCTTGGGAACACCATATTCATTATTTGGAACTATGGGGTGTTTCCTATCCGAATATTGTTCTTTTTTTGGGTAGTTGGAAAATTTAACCCCTTAAGGCTACCCTTTTATGCCATTTTGCTTTTTTTTTTTTAAGTTTTTAGTGTGTAAAACTTTTCAAAACCCTTTGCTAAGTCAAGAAATGGGGCTATAGATTTTTTTTTTTTATCTAGTTTGCTAGTTATGGATTCGGGGGTGTGGTTTGCACCTTTTATAAGATTATTTGGGAATCCGAACTGATTACTAGACAGACATTTTTTTTTTTCTAAAAAGTCATAAAACCTCTTTTTGATGCATTTTTCATGAATTTGCCTAAATTGTTTAAAAAGAGATTTTAGGCCTTTATTTGCTAGTAATTTTTTTGTCCCCCTTTTGAAAAGGGGAATAAATTTGTTTTTTTAAAAATATTGGGGAACGTCCCTGTTGAAAGACTAAGATTAATTTATATTTAAGTGGTTTTAAAAAATGTAGTTTCATTAGTTTAATTTTTTTTGATTTATTAGGTCAAAGCCTGGTCCCAAATTTGTTTTTAATCCGTCAATTTTTTGGGCAATCTCTCATTGCTTGTGGGTAAAAATATTAAATTGGGTTGTTTTTTATAGGGAAATCGTATACTATGAGGGTTTAGGGGTTTTACTCTATAGTAGGGCCTTTTTCCCCCCCTACGTTATTTAAAATATTGAAGAATGTTTCAGCTATTTTTTCGGGTCATTTTTATCACTATAATTTATCTAAAAATTTTGTTCTCTCTTTTTCCCGATTTTTTTTGGTGTTTGGGCCTACCAGGGGTTCATTTACAACATCCCATCCTTCTTATGTTTTTTTCAGGTTAGTATTTATTCTTGTAGTAGCATTCTTTACTTGTGTATTAATTTATTAATGTGGTTTCTTATTTGGGTTTATGTCGCCTTCATTTCAATTTTCTCGGGGTGCCTAAGATTTTTTTATTTAAATAAATCTTTTTTCAATAGCGTGATTAACCAGTGTAATCCATGTTTCATTTTTTTTGTTTTTGTTGTTGTTTTTTTATTTTTTTTTTGTTTGCGGTTTTTATTTTTTTCTAAGATGCAAATGAAATTATTATAGCATTATCAAATTGTGTGTGGTAACTGATTCCCTTTCTTCTTGGGAAAAAAGGGGTTTTTCTAGTTTAGTGTACATTATATTGATAGTCTTTAATTGACTGCTGTTTTTGTTGTGGGTTTCCGATATATATTTTTTTCCACCCCAATTATTAGGGGGTAGTGAAGTTATTTGTGTATTAAATACCTGTTTGAAATTGGGATACACTTTTTGTTTTAAAAAAATAATGATTATGAAGACGCAGTTTCAGTCTTTTTCACGTTATATCATGGGGGGTATTCCCTCCCTAGGGAGAAGTCCCCCCTTTTCTTATTTATACGTTGTTTCGTGGGGGGTATCTTAGCCCTAGGGACCAAGTCCCCCCTTTTTGTTTTGTTAACTTTAATTTCATGGGGGGTTTTCCCAATCCTAAAAAATGTCCCCTTTTGTTTTTTACACGTTAATCAGGGGGTTTCCACCCCTAGGGACCACGTACCCCTTTCGTCTTTATACATTTTATATCGGGGGGGGTACCCCATCCTAGGGACCAAAAGTCCCCCCTTTTGTTTTTTTACAGTTAACGGGGGGGGTATCCTAGCCCTGAGCCCAAAGTACCCCTTTTGTTTTTTTAAGTTATATCAGGGGGGGTTTTCCATCCCTAGGGATAATCCCCCCTTTTTGTTTGTCCCCGTTTAATCATGGGGGTTTTTCTATCCCTAGGGACCCGTCCCCCCTTTGTCTTTATACACGAAATTCGTGGGGGGGTATTCCATCCCTGGGCCCAAAGACCCCCTTTTGTTTTCATACCGTTATACGGGGGGGGTTTTCCCATTCCTAGGGACCACGTCCCCCCTTTTGTCTTTTTTAACGTTAAACGTGGGGGTACCCCATCCCAGGGACCAAGTCCCCCTTTTTGTTTTTATACACGTTATATCGTGGGGGTTATCACCACCCCTGGGGCCCCGTACCCCCTTACGTATTTTTACCTTTTTATCGTGGGGGATCCCATCCCGGGCCCAAGTCCCCCCTTTGGTCTTATACACTTTTATACGTGGGGGGTATTCCATCCCTGGGACCAAGTCCCCCCTTTTGGTCTTAAAAATTTATATCGTGGGGGGACCCATCCCTAGGGACCAAGAAACCCCTTATGTCTTTTAACACTTTATACGTGGGGGGTATCCTAGCCCTAGGGCCCAAAGGTACCCCCTTATTTTTTTAACACGTTATACGTGGGGGGTACCCACCCCTAGGGCCCAAGTACCCCTTTCGTCTAATAACATTTTATATCGGGGGGGTACCCTAGCCTGCGTGGGGTATCCACCCTAGGGCTGGGATCCCCGGGGGGTATCCCACCCTGAGCGGGAACCGGGGGGTATCCACCCCGGGGGTATCTGGTCCCTGTACAACTGCACTAGAAAAAAAAACTAAAATGGGCTTGCATCCCGGCATTCGCCAAAGGGGCTCAAAAATTTCCCGGAGAAACTTTCAGTGGGATTGTGGGACGGGATTAAACCGTTTCCTTTCCCAAAATCAGAGCACAGGGCGTTACATGAGCTACTCTAAGGGGTTATTTGGTAAAAGCAAGCCATCGGTTTTGAAAAATGATGTAAAGATTGGAGAATGTGAAAATTTGTGGCTGGAAAATTTGTTCCAAACGGACACAACAGAGGGGCGTGTTTTGGAAATATGCTTTTCCCGCCTGGGCTGCCGCCTCGAGTGACCCAATAAACATTGCCAATGCCCGGCGATGAGTCATTCAATTTTATATACAATTTTACGCACTTCCCCGCCCTTCCGGGATGTTTTATAGTACGTCATGAAAGGGCCAAAGGGAATAATCCCAGAGCTTGATTCCATGTAGTAATAATACAGTTTTTTATAATCCAAGGGCTTGGTTTCGAGCTCTACACTCATTGGCTCATTACAGCAAAACGGTCCCCCCGGGAACGAAATCAAAAGCTGAATGAAGTTTACTTAACATTTACACAAGGGTTTATATAGATCAAAGATCAAAATTTTTTTAACATGTGATTATAAAAGGAAAGTAATAAAATTGAACAACACATGAAGGCAGGCAATTTTCTTTTCGTAAAATGACAAAGGTTTTTTTTGGGTTTTCCCTACACGAATTAATTTTACCTAGGTAGGCTCAAAATGTCTAAAAAGGTTTTCGTATTAAGTGTAGTTAAAGTGAAACCGTTTGGTTTGATTTCGTGTATGTAAATTTTAGAATTTCACCGAGCTCTAGGAGGTCTTTGTGGGGTTAGGTGTAAAAATTTAGGCGCAACATTTGAATAGAAACATTTAAAACATGAGAATGACCATTCTTTCTTTGACAATCCGATATAACTCCAAAATCAATTAATAGTCTAAAATTTGGGCCTAGATTAGAAAACGTTTCAAAATTTTTTATTTGTGGCACTATGTTTTGTGATGAGGGCAAATGCGTAGGGTATCTAACCTCAATTAGGATAAGCATATTGAATTTTAAATTTTCCCAAAATAGCTTTTCATCCTCAGATAGTACACATTTTTTATCATTTTTACTCATTTATGCCCCAACAGTACGTTTTTTTGTTTTTTTTTTTTAGTTTTACGTTCATGTAGCGAATTGTGTGAGTGGCTTAAAAAAAAGTTTGGTTATCCCGGGGAAGTGTAGTGAATTTTATTTCAAGGCCTTTACCTAACTAACAATCTAACACCTGGGAAACCAAACAAACCTAAAGAGTATTCGTTAGTTTTGACTTAGCGAGAAATGGGGGTTTCTTTACAATTTTTTTATGCATTTTTGAAAAGAGAAAATAATGTGAAAAGGGTTTTTTCAAATTCCCGAGAAAAAATAATATAATAAAGCAAGTAAACAAACATAAAAATATACTTTGAAAGAAATTCATTACCTTTCATAATTTTTAACACACATTACATTTGGGGTTTTCCCTTTTCCTTTCAAATTTTTTTTTCCCCTTCATTAAATTTAAAATAGTGCCTTGCCGCGTTGTAGCATAGGCATTACATTGGATGTCTTTTTGGGACAGCTATTGGGGAAGGGGTTTTAAGAAAAATATTTAAGAATTTAATTATAGGTATATCATGGAAAAAGTTTGTACAATATTAAAAATTTTTTGTTTCTTATTAGGCCGCCCCTACAGAACAAAAGTCATAAACAAAAGGGCCGGAGAATAGTTGATTTTTTTATCTTTCCCCCTTCAATCAGTCAGAAAAAAAAACGGAAGCATAAACCAAAAGATAGGTACTATTGTTGTACACATACATACTGTATTTTTTTGGGAAAGGACTTGATGGAAAAAAATGTGACGAGTTTCAATCGTATTGAATATTCAAATGTCAAATAATAATAAAAAAAAGCACTTTTTTCAGAAGCCATTTCAAATTTTCCCTTCTTATATACCAGTCATCAAAGGATCAGGCATGGTGCATCAGGAGGTTTCAATCTATTGAAAAATTCAAAAGTCAAATGAAATAAAAAAACAGCACTTTTTTTTAGAAGCCATTTTTCCCATTCCATTTTTTATACCAGTCACAATGGATCAGGCATGGTTGCATCAGGAGGTGGCTTTGCACAGCTAGCTAAAAAATCATCCTGATTAATGTATTTACACCATATTACCCGGAGTAGCGCGCCCCTGTTTGTAACGTTGTAGTCGCGCCCCGGGCCTTTAGACCCCATTTTTTATTTTGGCTAATAACGTTAGGAGACGTTTTTATTACCACTTAAGATAATTTTTAAAATAGTGACACATACATGGTTATTTAATCAATAATCAATCAAAATCAAAAAATAATCAATCAATAATCAATCAAAAACAGAAAGTTGCCAACCCACAAAAAAGGGATAAAATTGTTTTGAAACCCCTGTAGTTCGTTATGTAAACCAAGACGTAATATTTTGCCCCAAAACTGTATGTTGAAAATAATAACCCACAAAACAAAAACATGTCTCTAATAGTGATTTAGTATGCATATTTTTGCCTCCCTTAGAGTCGCGCAGGGGTCCAAAGACCAACAACAACAGGACCTTATCTTAAATGAATTTGCAGAAACTGAATGCGTATTTCACATTGGTTCACAAATCTATTTGGGAAGGTAGGCGGAAATAGACAAGCCAGCATGCGCGCTGTACAAATACCAACTGTTTAAAAAAAAAGGGTTTTGGGTTTTTTTCTTTTTTTTAAAAAAAAAAAAAAAAAAAAAAAAAAGAAAACAGCCCAAGTATTTTTGGGTTAAAAATTTTTGGTAACTATACTTTTTGGGGGGCGACCACGTTTTTTTCCGTAAGATTTTTAATTTTTATTATAATAATTAAAATTTATTTTTGTAAAATTTTCAAAACCCCTAATTTGTCTTTTTTGGGCCCGAAAATCAACGTTGAAATAATATCTTCCCCCCGGGCCCTGCCGGGTTCCCACCGTATCGGAGTTTAACATTTTTTTCATTCAATCCTCTATTACCATTTTTGAATTTCTGATAATTTAAATACCCCCATCCCCAGTCCCTTTTTCACCCTTGGTTTCGGGCCAAAAAGGAGACTTTAAAGAGTTTAAATTTTTTAATTTTTTTTTTTTTTTGCGATTTTTTTAAGGGAAATTTTTTTTTTGGAGTACGAAGTTTAAAATTACATGTTGGGAAGTTTTTATTTTCATGGGGCCTCTATTGGAAAAGGATTTTTAATATTTTGATACCAAATTTCAAAAATAATTTAATCCTTTTTTTTAAAAACTTTTTTATAAATTAGGGTATCCAAACTTTCGGTTTTTTAATTTTTAGATTGTAATTTTAAACTTAAAAATTTTTCCCCAAAATTTAAAAAAATTTATTTTTAAATGGGAACTATATATTTGATTAAAAAAATAAATGTAAAAAAGGGGAGGCTTTAAGGGGTTTGGTTGTGTTTTAAAATTCGTCCCCCCAAAAGTTCTACTTAAAAGGGGGTTAAATCAATTTTTTATTTAGTTTTTATTTTTTTATTTTTTTAAACTTCTACTAAAATTTTTTTAATTAAATTCAATATTTAACTTTTTTAAAATTTTTAAAAAAATATACACCATTTTGGTGGTTTTACTTTTAAAAAATTTCTATTTTGGATAACAAAAGGGGGGTTTAAAAAAAAAACATTAAAAAAATTTATTTAAAAAGAGTCGACTTAAATTTTAAATACTACTACGTGAAATATTGCGTTTGAAAAAGGGGCTTACAGTTGGCTTGGGCGCTTTTTAAATTAATTTTTTCCCCCCTAAATGGGGGCTTAACTTAAAAATGGGTGTTACTTTTAAAATAATTTTAAAAAATTTATGTTAATAAATATTTAAGAAGTTTTCCATCCCCTTTGGTTTTGACCCTTGATTGAAGTTGGAAGGTTTATGCATCCATTGTGTCCCCAAAAGAATTTTATATCACATATTTTTACCTGATCAAAGTCCGAGTGAAAAGTTTTTTTCCCCAAGCTCCTGTCCAAAAATCATAAACCCCAATGGCATTTAAACACAAAAAACCCCAGAACATCTCCGGGGAGTGCCTCAATTTAGAACTTACCCTTTTGGGGAAAGGCCGAAGGTTTGAAAAACGTGTTGGCCAAAACATCGCCCCCGATTTCCCTGTAAAAAAATTGGTCAGATGGCCCCGCCGCCAAGGGTTTTCTTTGGCTGACCGCCACGGTGACCATTTGGGGAAAGGGGGGGGGGGGGGGGTTCTCCCAAGCTACTACATTTCCAAAGAAGCGTTGCCTATTGCTTGCGTTTCACTAATAACTGTCGCGAACCTGCACAAGCCAGATTGCAGTAACGTTATCGTGACAGGAGCTACGCAATGCACTAGAAACATGCATAAGAGTAGTGCAACTCTCTTGTTACCGTGCAGAGATCAAGAATATGTCCTCTTCGGTTTCATTGCCCCCAAGAGTGAATTTAGGAATCCTAATCCATTCCTAGATGATAAAAAGATACTTCGTGTAGGCAGTCGTTTGCTACATGCGAACCTGTCCTATGACAACAAGTTCCCTATCATTTTGGGGGCTTGCCTCCTCGTCATTGTTTAAAACAGTATTGATAATATCAGCAGAAATCTGCGTCTGTACACGCTAATCAGCAACTACTGATTCTTCGCTGCAAAAAACACTATACATACCTAATGTACGTCGTACCGGTATAGTGAAGAGCACGATTCACAAATGTATCACATGTTTCAAGCTCAAAGCTGAAACATCCAAACAACAGATGGGCATCTTCCCAGTGCAAAGGGTACAACCAGCATGTCCTTTCCTTAATGCTGGAGTTGACTATGCTGGCCCTATCCAACTCAAATGTGGTACTCCACGGGGTAAGACCACTGTGAAGGCGTACATCGCAGTGTTTTGTGTGTTTTGCAACGAAGGCAATTCACCCTTTGAACTGTCAGTAGTTTAAGCACTAACGCATTCATCGCAGCCTTCCGAAGATTCGTAAGCCGCCGAGGAATTAGCGCACACATCTACAGCGACAACGGTACAAACTTTGTTGGAGCGATCGTGAACTGAAGGAACTTCAAACCCTACTGAGAAATCAAGAACATCAATCTCATGTCAGGGAAACATGCCGGAGCAGAAGGTTGCACGTGGCACTTTATACCCCCAGGTTTTTCCACACTTTGGAGGATTGTGGGGGGCAGCAGTGAGTCCTTAAGTACCATTTTTAGACGTATTTCTGGAAACCGTCTATTTACCTTCGAGGAAAAAGTCCACAATGTTATGCCAAGGTGAAGCATGCCTCAATTCTCGCCCTTTTTTCACCTATGACAGCTGACCCCTCTTCCACAACTTTTCTTTCTCCCGGGCACTTCCTAATTGGTGGCCTCTTACTTCTCTTCCGGACCTGACCCCCGCCGATGTCAGTGTCAAAACCGGCTGGATCGGTGGCAGCTGATCCAGAGAGCTACACAGCAGCTGTGGCGTCGCTGGTCGGTGGAATATCTCCATGGTCTCCAACAGCGTGCCAAGTGGACCACCCCCCAACGCAAAATTGCGGCCGGAACTGTGGTTCTACTGAAGGAGGACATTTTCCCCACTCCACTGGAAACTGCCGTGATCACGGAAGCCCATCCTGGTCTTGACGGTTTAGTGCGAGTGGCAACCGTCAAGTCCTCCCCCGGGCATCTATCGCCGACCCATTCACAAACTGTGTCCATTCCCCTGAGTAATTTTAATCAGTCTTGTTGTGTGGCTCTTGGTCTTGTGGTTAGCGTATCTGCTTCCAAGGGCAGAAGGTCCAGGGTTCGATTCCCGCTAAAGTCAGAAGTTTTTTAACTTCTGATTTGGACTTAGGTCCATTATTTCTTGTCTTAGGAGTTTGTAAACGGTGACTTTGGAGCCGTCCTAGCAACGAAGCACAAAATAAATTTCAGAGTTGTTCTAAATCGGCCTTGTTGATTCTGGCGTTGATTCGCGGGTGTTCGCACTGTCCATACCACTGATAGCTATATTTCCTATAAAAAATATCGATTTTTGGGTTTGGGTTATCGCTCACCCTCGATTGCGTCGGGGCCTGCAGGTTGGTTTGGTCGCTTTGATTTAAAGTCCCCCACTGAAAATCAGTTACATAACTGAGGGGGTAGACTCTAAATAAAATTTTTTAATTTTTTTATTTATTATTTACTCAGATAGCCCTACATAGTTTGTAGTTTGTGATGTTAAGGTAATTTTGTGTTAGTGTTTATGTGTTGCCCCTTAAAGAGCTATATTTTGAAAAGGTATGCCAGCCCTTTTCCCGTGGGAGAATGTTGGTGCACACCCCTTCAGTTGTCACTCTCTCGTCATTCACAGAACTTTGTTTAGGTTCATTTCCCACTCTTCGGCAGATGGGGCACGCCTGCTTGTTCTTTCATCTAGCTGACCCAGATTCCGGAGAGTGGAGGGTGTCTTTGTGTTGGTCAACAACCCCGACAGACAAGTGCGGACTCTCGAGGCTCACGTTACGGCCAAAACGCACGGTTTTACGGCTCGCTACGGCCAACTGTACACTACGTACATAGCTTTTGTTTTCCCAATTGTTAGTTGTTCCGTGTTATTTATATACTTGTGTACTACTGTGCTACGTATTATTCAATAATATTTTAGTTCGTTTATAACTTCACCAATCCAGTGATTTACCTTCTATGAATACTAATTAGCTCTTAATTATTCCTGGTTCTCCAATTATTATAAGTAAAGTTTGAGTTTTTTTTTAAGTATTTTATTAATAGAAAGCCACTCGGGCCCAAACAGCATCAGTGACATGGACAAAAGGGGGAAAGGAAGACAGCAGATTGCAAGCAGTAGAGACAAAATTTTTAAGAAGTTCTGTAGCCTTAAGGCGGCACTTCCCGGCTGTATTTGCAGATGTTTAGTTTAACAGGTGAATTTTGAAAAGTATTCAAAAATATCTACATGAATTTTTTTTGACTTCTTGGAAATCGATCTGTCTATGTTTCCTATGCTATTGGTTAATGTATGTTTTCTCTCACTTTTCGACAAAACTACTCCAAGTTTGAGGTTAATAATCAATGTCTAAAAGTATTTCAAATTTAAGCCTAGCGCATAGGGGCGTGCCTATAGGCTTCATCTGTTTTCCCTAAAAAGCTGAAAATTTTTGGTACAAAACTCTGCCTGTGCGACCTTTTCCAGTGTCGCTGCGCGCCGTTTTTACGAATTATCCTGGTTTGTACAAGCTACGTACCTGCGCAAGCGGCTCGTCGCTTGTGACTGCCTCGTGCGTCGATTTCCCTGGGGGGGTTTTGGATTTCTTTTTGG
>JAMZAV010016648.1:0-10863 GCA_024449915.1 Sweltsa coloradensis | reverse complement strand
CCCCACAACCCCCAATACTCGTTTCTGAATTAACCTTTCAAACAAAAATATTAAAGGGAGGCCTACCTCAATTTCATACATAAAACCAATAAAATAATATTAAAAATACCGATCTTTAGTTGGTTATCGCTTACTCGTCGATTGCGTCGGGGCCAACGGGGTTTGACTTGGTCGCTTTGTTTTACTGTCCCCCACTGAAAATCATTTGTATAACTGAGTAAGTTAGACTCTAAATACAATTTATTTATTTAATTATTATGTTTTTTTCAGATTAAAATGAGCTAGGCTACACATTTTAATTTTGGTACCTACCTATGTATACCCCAAATAGAAATAAATCAAGGGCTGGGCCTAATAGATACTACCCCTTAATTTTACTTATGGTAGATGGGGATGTATATATAACTACAAGTATTTATAACAAATTCCTTCTTTTTGCAAGTTAATTTTGTGTCACACCATTTTGCAAGAAAACTCGCTCACACACAGATGGTGCTGTAATCTCCAAAATATGAAATATATTCCCTGAATTTATAGTTGAGATTGCAAAACACTACAGTCTAGACTCGCTGATGCAGCAGGGAGCGAATTTGAGTACTGATACTCACATTTCTATTATATGGATAAACGCTTTCTTTATTTTCTTTTGAGTGACGAATACGGAATACCTAAAGTCAAAACATCTTGTATTTTTGTGTTAGGTAAATTTGTGAAATCTTCGTAATTAAATCGATTTTTTAAACTTAAGCTGCAACTTATTGAAAATGACAAGAGATTTAAAATAGCAAAATAATAGTGCAAAGTGGAACCAAAGTAGTAGTTGGCAACTGTCAGTTTCTTTCATACAATTTCATTTCATTCTTCCATCTAAAAAATCAAACATAATTTTGGTCCAGGACTTTCACAAGCGGGGAAAATATCCCAATTTTGCAGATAAAGCAGCAGAATGGTGTACAGTATGTTATATGTTCTGCTTTTACATGTAAACAGTAAACAGAAACACTATCCCAAATGAATCTCGGGTGGTGCACAGGGCAATCCAAATTGGGAAAAGTGAAGATTTACGTTATGCAGAATTATGACAGAAATATTGTAGCGCCGTCCCTAATAATAAGAGTTAATCATTTGGTGGATATATTGAGCACTGCTATTTAAATCAAGACAGTTTTAGCATAGGCCTAAATGAGCAAAGACCAGAAGGCTGAAGCACAGCAGGCATTACAGCTAGAACTTTATAATTTGTTTGTTTGTTTATTTGGTTTGGATCCCCCTCTGTGCAGCTCAGGACAGGAGCGAGCCAAGATTCCCCATTGGTGCCCTTTTATTTTAATCCAAATTGGCTAAAACCCTTTGAATTTCACCAAAAAACGAAGGAAGTCCCCATTAATGTAAGCCATAAATTAGGCCCATTGCCAAAGTCCCAGTCTTCAGCAATTACGTATTTGCATATCATTTCAATAATTGATCAAGCTGTATCCATGAATGTTAAGTGAAACTTCAGGATTTATAAGTCAATGTGAAAATGTATTTTAACTTTGCATAAAACTTATGTCTTCACATCAGTTTTGATCTCAAAAGTAACAAACAATATGAAAAAGCTCTTTACCGACCCTGACATTTTAGGGGACAGCTGGGGCTTGAGTAAATCAAGGGGGGCTTTCGACGTATGTTTCTGCAAAGTCCCTTGTTTCCCAATATCAATATCTATTAGACTATTACTCCTAGACGTACATTTGAGAATAGGACATAACGAGGGAAGAGTTCGTCAAGAATTGTTGGTGTAAAATGTTTTCTTTCTGTCCGACCCTTGACTTACTTCTTACTTGCCGAGCTCGAGATACGTGTAGGCCTACAGATGACACATCTACGACGAGATAGGCCTACCTCGCACAAGACTACGTACCTGGTAGGGTATCTATATTCGCTTACAAAGCCTAATTACCTACTAGTATTACTATTAGGCATGTTACCTACAACGCGGAATTACAAGCATTTGTGTTATGGGGGTTGTTGAAAATTTTCCCCTTTAAGCTAGCACTTGCTTCATTTTGTCCAGTAGCGATGGTAGAAGACTCAAATGATTATCGACGCATTTCACTGCGCAACTTTCAAAGTCGTCGCTGTAGCGGGAAACCTAAAAAAAATTCGGGAGCTATTGATATCAAAGTAGACCTAGTTTATTTTCCCCCCCCAATTTAGAAAGTACATGGTACATTTTTTTAAGTCCCCCCCGCATGGTGAGAGATCTATTCTGCCGGGATGGGCCTTTAGTTTTTTTTAAAAGGAAATAAATGATCTGCTGACCCGATCGTTTTGTTTAAAAAGGGGATTTTGTGCAAGATTCCGAAAGAAAGATATCCGAAGATAGGGCCTATGGCCCGACCCGTTCACTGGATCGAGGTTCCCCTTTTAAAGGCCCCCTAAAAAAGGCAGATAAATGTGATAGGCATAGGCATGTACTAAATTCTTTAAAAAAAACCACGGCCCCAAACCCAAGGTAAGGGAAAATTTTTCCTTATTCAGATTCAGTTGGTTTTGGGCCCCCCCCCCCATTTTATCCCGCACTTCGCTTTTGCACTGCATCATGCCCCTTTGAAGTGGGTTTTTGTAGATGCCCCAAATTTCGCCCTGAACATATTTTTGGGGCCATTTGAGGGGAAATAGAAATCTCTCGACACATTCTTTGGGCTCTTTCCCAAAACGGACATGTCACTGTTGTTCGCAGCACTTCGCAGCGCAGCGATGCATCGCCGCCTGGGAAAGGGAGGGAAACAAACAACAAAAAAAAAAATAATAAATGAGAGCGGAAATAAAAAAATAGAAATTTAAAATAGGTTTTAAAAATTTGGGAGTTTCCCAAATTGGTTAAGTCTCCCAGCTCCAAAGGGCATGGGCCTGGGGGGGGGGGGAAATGGTTTGTTTGGGAGGGGGGGGGCCAATTTTTTTTTGGGTTAATTGGTTTCTAAAAAAGGCAAAATTAAAACAAAAACCCCCATTAAAATTAAAATAAAAATTTCACAAACCTACCCATTTGGGGTTTTTTTTTGGTTTTGGGGGGGGGGGGGGGGGGGGAAAGAAAAAAAACATGATGATTATGGGGGCTTTTTTCCCCAAAAATATTCACCGGGGGGACCCCTAAAGCCCGGAGCCCCCAGCTGTCATATGTGAAAAACACATACGCACATTTACATTTGGGCCCCTACAAAAAAATTTTAACAATAACTGGGGCAAAGGCCCTACTCATAAAATTTTTTAAGTGCATAAACTTCAGGAAAAACTTGGTAGGGCCTAGGCGCATAGGAAAAATAAAAGGGGCCCAAGGCGACATTTTATAAAACAACTGGCCGTAAGGCCTGGGGTTTTAAACGGGGGAGGCCCTAGACCTGGGCCCCAAAACGTGGGACGGGCAGTGGGCCTAACTTTGACTAGACTTATTGAAAAGAATTGAAAAAAAATGCCCTAGGGCCCCTGGCCTGGGTTTACGTCCCCCTAGTCATCAAGCTGAATAAATTTGGGCCCCAAAAACAGAAACATTCTTTAACAAAAATTTACTTTTTAAATTGACTGGCCCCTAGGCCCAGGTTTTATAAAAAACCCCATAAAACGGAAACCGGGTTCAAAAGATATTCCATCCCTTTCTTTTTTCAAAGGGAAGTTTATAAAATTTCTTGAAAATTTTTTTGTCATGCATCTTCCACCGTTTTTCTCTGTGGGGTCCTTTTTTAAATTAAAAAGGGTCGAATCAAAAGTGCTGGGCCCTCGCCGATCAAATTGGGTTTTTTCCCCTCACTGCTGCCTTTGGGGGGGCGGGGGTTTTCCCCTACGGGGAGTTTTCAAAAAAATTTTGAAAGGGCACGCACGAGCATCAACTTGAAAAATTTATGATCCCCGTTTTTTAAACAACAACACAATTCTAAAAACCCACACGTCAGTTTTGTTTTCGGAATCTTTTGCAACAAACTGGGAGAAATGCAAAAAAGTCGGGGCCCGCAATGCCCGGGGGGCTAGGTTATAGGGAAGGGAATGCGCTGCTTGAGAAAGAAAAACCCAAAAAATTAATGGAAATTTTGATAAAGTAAGGAAAGATAACTTTTTTAATTTAGTTTTTCTCACAATTTCCTAAGATCACAAGCAGCTTTGGGAAATTTATCATAAAAATGGTAGTGGATAGGGGTTTTTAAGTTAACTCTGAGAAGAACGGTTTTTTATAAAACAGCCAAAAAAGGGAAAGGTATTTAAAGGTGCGGGGACTGGCGGGGGGTTTTTGGGGAGTTTCCCCAGGGGCTTTTAAAAGGGGGGAGGGGGAATCCCACCACTTGATGGCATGCCCCCCCCCCCCAACCCCCAGTGGGGGGGAATGGCGGGTGAGAAAGTACTTATTTGATCGTCATAATAAAATTTTTTCCCCCAACCTCTCGGGAAACCCCCGCAACCCCCCAGTCAAAATTTCCTATTGTGTATTTTTTATTTTCCTCAGAAACTAAGCTCTACCACCCCTCAACTACCCCGGGGGTCCCCCGGGCCGGGGGAGCCGAGTCCCCTCGTCAAAGGGGCAAAGGCTCTTGCAACAGAGGGGGAAAGGGGGCGGAGCTAACACTGGAAGCTCTGACGCAGTTGGGAACGCCCAGTGTCTGGCGTAGAGCAAAAATTTAAAAAGGGGGGACCGATCAGCTAACAAAAATTTGATTTTTCTTTCCACCACACTTTACCTGGTTTTTTGATACTACTTTCCGTGTTTATCCCGGGGTTTTTAGTTTAAAAATTAATCTTTTTTTTTTTAAAAAAAAACCCAAATTTTTTCAAATATCATTCCTTTTTCAAATTTATAATGATGAACCGGCAGAAAAGAAAGTGAAGTTTTTACCCAATTTAAAAATTTGATTTAATTTTTAAAACAAATTTTTAAATAAAAACAAAAAATTTGTTTAAAAAAAAAAAAAAAAAATCAGCCCACCCTGTTTAAAATCTAAAACAAAATCTTTAAAAAGTTACGGTTTCCTTTCGCTCATCCAGCTGGGAGTCTCAACGCTCGCTAGCCCAGGAATGTCGCCTTGGAACAGAACGCACCGCGTCACAACCGCGGTAAAAGAACACTCGTATCACTAGACAAGTTTGGGAACCCAGGTGGGACAAAAGGGAACGCGGGCCCGCAAGACGGGGAAAATTTGCAGTACCCCCAAAATTTCAAAGAAGGAAAACTATTTTTTTTTTGTTTACTTAAAAGTTGCCCATCCTCAAAAAAATGAGGCTTGCAGCATGTTGAATATCCCCATCTTTTTAAACCCTTTTTAAAAAACCCTTTTTTAATTTAATTTTTTTTTGCAAAAATGCAATTTTTACCCCTTTGTACGGGTATTTAAAACAAAATTGCCATTCTTTTTTTTTCTTGACGTTTTTTTTTTTTGGGCAGCCGAATACAAGAAAAAATTTAACATATAAAAAATTTAAATACATTAAATTCAGGAACATACAATTTTTCCCTTTCATTTTTCAGGTGTGTGTATGAAATTTTTTTAAAAAAATTTCCCCTTTTCACATTGCCAAAAAAGACGAAACAAAAAAAAGGGTTTTCCCCGGGCTATTTAAAAAATTGAGTGAAAATAAAGATAGAAAATTTTTCATAATTTTAAAATAGGGGTCAATTTTCCCAAAAGGGTTAATAATTCCAGGTAATTTTCCATGTTTGGAATTGTTTGTGTCCAAAAACTTGGGAAACTGCACCGGGAGTGGAGCGGGGGGCCCCCGACGCCGCGTAGCAACCCTTCGCAGATAAAACACCCCCGGCCGCGAAAAGGAGACGCTAATTTGATACCCGAGGCGAAGCAACGTCGCCCGCTGCTCCAGAAAAAACTCCTGTGGGAGAAGGAGGGGGGGCGCAGGAACAAAAGTGGGGCGACTAGACAAAAAGATTGCGCCCTTGCTGAAAGGGTTTTCCAAAACAGACCCGCTGTTCGCAAACCCACAGAAACCCGAAGGTTACTCGAACTTAAAGGGGAAAAAATTCACCAAATTAATCCCACGGGCTCAAACTTTTGTAACACATTTTTTCATTTCATTTCTTACATTTAGCCTTTCCCCAGTGGCACACAAAACTAGGGGACTGGACCAAAAATTTTTATGTCTCTACAGGGGCAAAGGGTTAGAGTCCCCGCTTAGGCATTGGGTTTTTTTTAAAATCCCTTTATCATCATCTTTTGCATTTTATCAAACACTTTATTGTCTCGATTCCTTTGTACATTAATAAAACATTAAACACAAAAATCTAAAACACTTACATATTAAAACGAAATAAAAACATTTAGTTTTGTTTTTAAAAACTAGTTTTTGGGTAATTTATCATCAATAATCAGCTAACGGAAAATTAAAATTTACAAGCAGGTTTACCAATGAAAAATACCTAGTCCTGTTCACTTATCAAACAGGTTTGTAATTTGTGGTCCCAAAAAAAATACTCGTAAAATTTTACGTAGACTAATTTCATTTTGAACGTTCTAGTAAGTGGGTAACAGAGTTCGTATGATTTCAGGAGCAGCTCAAGGCATCCCGCATAAAATGGTAAAGGGGGCTGGGGATCGTGCAAACATTTGGGAAAACTGCGGCCCCAAACCCAACGCAGCGGGTTTCGACGACAGTAACCCCAAAACCCGGGGAGTTTTGCGGCAGAGAAATCAAAAGCAACCTGTCGCAAAAAAAACGTAGAAGAAAAATAGCGAGAATGTTTGTACACAGGGAAAATTAAAGCGGCTGGAAGTAGCAGCAGCCAAACTGTTGCAGAATGAACATGATTCAGGAACTAGCAATAGGGTTTTTGCTACGAACAATTACATGGCAGAAAAATAGCAAAAGCAAAAACTGTCCCTGAATAATGAAAGGGGCATAGAAAAAAAAAAAGTCACACCATTTTATAACTATAGCACTTTGTCACAAAATGAGAAGGGGTTGAACTGAAAAATGGAAAAGTTACCAAAGGTTCAGCTAAATTTTTGAACAATTTTAACTTTACATTTTAATTTTTTGTGTGGAAAACTTGGTACCGGTAGTTCAGCAGAGGTTTTGATTCGGAAAAATTTTAAAAAAAATTTTCCTTCATTAAACCTGCTTCTGGCAAGGTTTGCTTGGGGTTTTCCAAAAACCCAAAATTTTCCCTTTCTTCCTTTTCCCCGGGGGGACGCCCTCTCTTTATCTTCCCCAAAATCTCCTCTCTCCCATCTCTTCCTTGGCTTCCCCCATCTTCCTCTTCCTTCCATTTTCTTGGGGCACACATTTTTCCGGGCATTTGATTCCGTAAAAATCCAAACCAGGCCTGTCACCTTAAAACCCCGCATTAAATTTTTTTCCAAAGGGAAAAGTTCTTATTGTTTCATCCACTGTAACCCCAAGAATCTCATTTCTGCCCGCATTTGGTTCAAGAGGGTTTTTTTATGTTTTATACAATCCAAGTCGCTGATCAACTTCACCCCAAAGATCGGGGGAGATGAAAGGGTTTTTGGGGGTTTCCGGAAAAATTACCTGAAGTAGAGTAGGTAGGCCGTGATAGGTGTCAATTAACCCCGACAAAAACAGAAACTACATTTTCGAGAGCTTCCTCCCGGTTTAGTCAAAACCCGAGAAAATTTATTTTTAGAAAGAAAAAATGATAAGACATTTATGTCCTACTTTTTGGAAAAAGGAAGATGAAATTTAAAGGGGGAAGTTTTTTAAAAAAATTTAAAAAGGGCAAAAAAAAACAATTTTTATTTTTAAAACCCAAATTTCAAGTGGTTTTTGCCTTTCAAAATTTCCCCAAATTTTTTAGAGGGGTTTTCACTGAAACCTTTTCACACTGGCCTTTTACAAATTTAAATTTTTAGTACGTATAGTTTAGAGTCAATGTAAATAAACCCTTATCATTTTTTTGACACAGACACACAGTTAACCGGGGGCGGCGTTAAGTAATCGTGATCCAGTTTTTTCCCCAAAAACAACCAAAGTGAAAATAAATAAGAGGGAAAATTTAATTGTTTTCCCCCAAATTTAAAAAAGCCGTTATGAAATGAGTCCCCAAAAAGGGGGAACCCCCTTTAAGAGGTAAAGCTAGGCCCTTGCACTTTTAAATACACATATTAACCCCCGAAAAAAAAAAAAAAAAAAAAAAAAAAAAAAAAAAAAAAAAAAAAAAAAAGGGAAAAAAAAAAAGGAAAAAAAAAAAAAAAAAGGGAAAAAAAAAAAAAAAAAAAAAAAAAAACTTAAAGGCAAAAGGAAAATTTTGGGGGGAGGGCCCGGGAAAATCCTACTAACACCCAAGGGCAACTTGGAGGGTTAAAAAAGGAAAAATTTAAGGTTAAACTCAATTTTTTCAACAGGTAAATAAAAAATTTTTTTTTAGACAAAAAGAAAAAAAAAAAAATTTGTTTTTGATATTTTTAAAGGGAAAAATTAACCAATTTTTTGTAAATTCTAAAAATTATGTTATTTTGAAAAAGAAACCCCGTTTTTCTTCCCGGCACCTATCCCCCGGGAAAAACTAAAAACCCCTTTGCCCCAATAGGAAGGAACGCAAAGGGGGAAAGGACATAATTTTAAGATGTTTATAAAATAATTTATTTTTTACCCCAAAAAAAAAAGGGAAAAAGGGGGGTTTTTTTTTGGGGTTTGAAAACAAAAATTTGGGGGAATTTTTTTTTTGGAAAAGAAACTTTTTTTAAAAAATTCGTTTCCAAAAAAAAACCATGTCCCCTTTTCCCCAAATTAAAAGGGAAAAAATAGGAAACTAAAAATTCTTTTCCCAAAAATTTTTAGGTTTAAAGTTTTGGGTTTAATTTGGGGGAAAAAGGGGGCCCTTTAATTTTTGGTTTTTGGGGGCTGTAAAAACTTTGGGGAAGGGGGTTTTTGGGAAAAAATTTTTAAAAGTTAGGTTTTTCATTTTAAAAAAATTTACCTTTTTTACCTTTCACTAGAAAAAAAAAAGTTTTTTTTTTTTTTTTTTTTTTTTTTTTTTTTTTTCTTTTTGTATTTTTGTCTGTTTGTCCGCACATTCCGGCTTTTACCGATAATCCCATTGCGATGAAATTTTATGGAGGCCTTCGAAATTCTGAACTTAGAAAATGCCACGTTTTTGAGCGCAATCGGAAAATTTTTCTCATGAAAAACGCAAATTACGATTTTTTTTTAATTTTTAAAAAATTTTCTTTGACTTATAACCCCCTACATGCTTTATCCGATTTTAATGATTTTTGCACAGAAACTTTATTTTATGAATTTAGATATTTTTGTGAAATTTGAGCGCAATTAAAAAAAAAAAATTTATTCATAAAAATCGAAATTTAAGGGTTTTTTCTTTTTTTAAACAACTCTGACTTATAACACCTACATGCTTTATCCGATCGTAATCATTTTCGCAGAACCTTTTTTTATGAATTAATATATTAGTGTAAAATTTTAGCGCAATCGAGAAATTTTTTTATGAAAATCGCCAATTTTACGATTTTTAACAATTACGATTAATTTTAAAAAAATAAAAAAATAAAGTTAATTTTAATTTAATTTAATTTAATTTAAAAAAAATTTCAACTAAGTAATGATTTGCCACAGAAACAACAGAAAATTCGCATAACCACATGGCAGCTCAATGCACCAATTACGCTTCATCCAACAACGCGGCGGGACTTAAGCGTTTTCCTAGTACATAAATTAACCTACCTGTATAATTGGATGAGCTTTTAGCGAGCGAAGCGAAAGATTCCATTCTACTACACTGGAAAAAAAAATTTCCGAATGTTTTTTTTCTTTCTTTCATTTTTTTTTTGTCGGGTTTGTCTGCACGATTCCGGCTAAACCGATACTCCGATTGCGATGAATTTTAGGAGGCCTTCGAAATCTCTGAACTTAGAACTGCCACTTTTTTGGGAGCGCAATCGGAAAATTATTTCTCATGAAAATAGCAATTTACCATTTTTTTTTTTATTTTTAACAAAAATTCTTTGATTTATAAACCTGCATGTTTGTCCGATTGTAATAATTTTTTCACACAACCTTAATTTTATGAATTGATATATTCGTTGTGAATTTTTTGAGGTTATCGAAAGATTTAAAATTTTTTTAAAAAAATCGCAATTTTTGGACTTTTTTTGATTTTTTAAATTTCTTTTTGGCTTATAGCACCTACATGCTTTATCCGATCGTAATGATTTTTTTCACAGAACCTAATTTCATGAATTTATATATTCGTGTGAAATCTGAGCGCAATCCCAAAAAACTATTTGTTATGAAAATCGAAAAATTTTTCGATTTTTTTCTTTTTTAAAAAATTACGATTAATTAAAAAAATTAAAAATAAAGTTATTATTTTATTTTAATTTAAATTAATTTTGAAAAAAAAATCAACTAAGTAATGATTTTTCAACAGTACAACAGAAAAATCTGCATAACACTTAACAATCAATGCACCAATTATGCTCATCCAACAACGCGGCAGGACTTAAGCGTTTTCCTAGTACTCTGAACCAAGAAAAATACTTACAAAAACAAATTTTCAGGTATACCTAGTCATCCATCAGGTCAATGCCGAATTTGTATTTACTCTATTATATGCCGCCATCGAGTATCGTCTGCACCGTTATTTTGACCACTCAAATTTCAAAGAGTAGAATTACATGCTATTGACATATGACTTCAAATAATGTCCGCAGCCCACTTTTTGAACTTGATTTTTTTAATATTCCCAAGGCCTACTCTCATAAATAGTTAAATACAGTTGTGGCCTTGGTTCAACTTATCGCAATTACGTTGTGTTGCAGCCACTAGTCATTCGCCCAACTAGACTTGAGCTAGTTACAGCGAGCAACACACTGATCCTCAGCGCTTACTAATTGCGAAGCAACAAAA
>JAMZAV010016647.1:0-10652 GCA_024449915.1 Sweltsa coloradensis | reverse complement strand
AAAGAAGAAATAGGGGGGTAAATAATTAGAAAGTTATTTCTTTCGCTTCATACAGTTTCTTGAATTTAATGATTTTACCGACAAAAAAATGGGGCCGTTATTAAAATGCCCAACCCCTTTTTAAAATTACTTTGGAAAATCAGTTCAAATATACTTTTTCTTAGATTCCCCTAACTAAAATTTGGCGTCTAATAAACGATCTTTTTAAACAATTTTTCAAAAACCGTACCTAAAATAATAATCCCATTTTGTAATTTTTTTACTGTGTCCAATGCAACCGTACACCACAATTTTAAAAACCTTAATGGTAAAAAGTAAACTTATTTTTCGGGTTGCGGGATTTTTTAAATGCAATTCTGAAGCAATAAATAAATTGGAAGGAAATGGAAATGCATACAATATTTACTTCTAAACATGAACGAATCGGTATTTTCGACCGCGGAACCAAAACGTTGGGACTAGAAAGTGAACCCATCCATTAAACATCGGCCGACAGATCCAATACATAGATTACACATCTCATATGCAAATCCACGTACAATAATACCCAACAAGTTGATCGAAATACAGTGCAAGATCAATTTATGACTCTGGTTGTAATCTCCTATCTTCCTGCGCTAAACGGCCGCGACTGTCACTCTGCGTTGTTTGGTTAGCCCATAATATTTATGAACCTTATTAGCATTGACGTTATCGCGCGACCGTATGAATCACTACGGGAGACTTTTATGTCGGAGTTTGTCAAATATTTCAATATGATGCCGTGAAACAGAGCATTGGGGACGGGGAAACGCAGCGAATGTGAAATGCGTTGCAGATCGGTCAAAGTTTCTAGGTTAATGTACTTTCAGGGTAAACGAATGTTTGATTTTACATTATAAACTCCATCAAGGTAACATGTTTTAAAGAGAAAGGAAACATAATTTTCTATGCGAATTTCATTGATTTATTGATCGATTTGTATGAGACTCTGAGTCTCATATTTATGCAGAGATTCTATCAAAAATTTAATAGACACCTGAAAGTTTTTGTTATTATTATGGATTCGAAAAGGCTTTAAACACTTTACCTGCTCTGTTGTGTAATTTTGGACCTAATTTGTTATCGGAAATATTTGATCAGTCAATACACATAAAGTTTGTCAGCCTTACCCCATACAAATCTAAATCAATACGTGGATCAAATTAAATACACAAATTATTCCTAGACATAACTGTACGATGGCTTTAGTTAGCATGTTAATAGTTCGACATCGACCTACATAGTTGGGAGTCTGGGAAATCCTTTTGTACCAAACTTACTTTTCAATCAGTTGCGTTCAGTTATCTGAATGTGTTGTGTATGTAAAGCAGGAATTACTCATTGCCCTCATAGATCCACCTTTCCCATGTCTGCCTTCAACATCTAAACTAACTTCCCTGCCTTTCAATTGGACGTGAAGAGTGAGCGAGCGATTCTCTCAAATAGCCAATTCAACGGAGGAAATCGTTTTAATTTCGTTTGCCTCGTCCAGAGTTCGCCGCCGGCGATACTCCTCAGAAACAAAAGACGATCCCCTTGATGTTTGGCGTTCTTTCTCTTCTTTGACAACAACTACATGAATGTGCGCCAGTCATGAGGTGACTTTCCTCGTGTATTTTGAAAGGTTGCAGTCACAAAGTCAATGTCTACCTCGCGTCGTTGCAGACTTGCCAACCGCAGCAAACAAGCAAGACATGTCGAGATAGTGTCGGTCGGTACACGTTGCTCGAACCACTGCCCACTAGGTCTTTAATTTGACTTTTCTGTGAATGGCGGAGTTTCGGCCATCCAATGAGGTCAGAGCTGGTTCGTCCATAAGGAACTTAACACTAATAACACTATAGGTCATTTAAAATACCGGTATTTCTTTCAATGACAATTTTAAAAATCCAAATTCTAAATTAATTCATAAATTATTTGCAATTTTTTTTAATTCAATTCGAAAAGATAGAGATGCCGGCAAATAGAATTTTCGTATTTTGAACTGTGCAGTATTTATTACCCACTTTCAAAAACTTCCTTATTTGCTTGCGCTGTAATTTAATTACGTACGACGTATATATATTAATGAAGCATATCGAGGGGTGCACAGTGAATGTTATAAGTTAATGTAAGTTTTAATAACAGAATACGATAAACGTTAAATAATATTAATAATATTAAATAGTATTAATATATAATAAAAAAAACTTGTGTAGTTTTAAAACGGCTGGTACGCAAAACTTCAAGAGGTTGAAGAGCTTTAACAAGGGAAGAACGAACAATACTTTTTTACAATCTGGGTTATATAAAACTCAATGCTCCCAAACTGAAGAACAATTTGTACTTGTACTTATGTTTATTTTGAATTCGTATATATTTTTAATTTGTTTGTGTTTTTGTTTTTCTAGTCTTGCAAAGTATTTACAAAGTATTTGCGTTTAGTATTCAAAAATATTTGCACTGTTGAATTTTGTATTCTGTTGCAAAACAAGCACGGTACGAGTTCCCAATACAGGAAAAACAAAGCTACATAAAAGTCGCGAAGAACAAAAAAAATCTATATTTTCGTGCATTCTTGGGGAGGTGCCGGGTACGGGAAAAAATTTCCCCTTTATTAAAATAGCATTAACTTTAAAAAACCTTTACTTTTTACTGCAAATTCTTGTAGGCATTTAGTAGGGCATTCTTTTTGCTAGAAACTGTGTTAAAGTTGGGTTTCGTAGTAAAAAAGTTTGAGATACCCCCTCAAAGGCGATGGTTGTGTAGTTTTTCCCTTTTTAAAAAAAGGTTGGGTTTGTATGTCCTATAATATGGTGCTGTGGGTTGTCGTATAAAAAAAATTGCCCTTTAATTTCCCTGTCGTGTGAAAAAAGGAGTTATATAATTTACGGGTTGGCTTGGTCGCTTTTTTTTAAATTGTCCCCCCCCGGGAAATTTCCCCAAAATTATATGACTGAGGGGGGTTTAGGTTTCCCAAAATTAGGAATTTGGATGATTTTTAAAATTTTGATAATTTTTAAAACTTCAGAATCCCATACGCATTTGGGGAAGGGAAAAATGGTATTTGATAAAGTGGGGTCTACAATCCCTTTGCCGAACCGCGATGTGCTTAAAAAATTTAAAACACATTCGAAACCCCAAATTTTGCATTAATAAAAATATCGTAAAATTTATAGTAAAAAAGGCTTATAAACCCACCCAGCATTTATCTGACAATTTTTGCTTTTTAGGAAAGCGAACCCCCGTCCGTCCGAATTTTGCGTGTTTTTAGGGCTCACAAAAAAAACCCGAACACGCCCCCCGATCGGACATGCCGGCTTTTTTTTTTTTGACATCACCCGTCCATATGGTTTAATCCCCAGAATTTTTTTTGGTAACCCCCCGGGGTCAAGAGGCTCCAACATTTTTTTAAAAGTTATCTTTTTTCCTGAACTCGGCTCCACCCCCAAAGGGTTTTCCCAAATGACGAAAAAGATTTTTTTTTTTGTGTTTTTTTTTCGAAACCTATTTTTTAAGTTACGCCCCTTTTTGTTGTGTAATCATTTATCCATGTGATTACAACTCCCGGGGGTTTGACATTTCATGAATCCGGGCCCGTTTTTGTTGTTGTGGGGGTTTCATACTGTCGGACCCAAATCAAGGGGCAAAACTTATTACCGGCTCAGGTTTTTTTTCTCTTCCTCCCTACAGCCAGTGGGAAAAACGGGGGGCCCAAATGTAACGTCCGGGAAACAAACGGTCTCTCGGTGATGGCCCAAAACACAAAAATTTAAACCCGGTCACTGTACCCCTTTCTCCCCCGAGGTTTGTTTTCATGCTAGCACGACTCCCCCGAACCAGGGAGTGTTTTGGGAAATTATGCAAAAATAAAAAAGGAAAGTTGTTTGGGGGCATCTTGTTTGGAGCGATGCCACGAAACCCCAATTCGAAAACCCAAGGGGCCTGTTTTGAGTATTGTGCAAAGGACATAAGTTTTGTTTTTACTCTTAAAACCCAAAAACCCACCCAAAAATTATTTTTGGGGTATTTTTAAATTTTTATATCCCCCCCCCCCCCCACCACCCTATTGTGAAGAAGGCAGTACCTTATAGCCACAGAATTAGAGATTTGAAAACCGTAGCCAGAGTATGGAGAGTAAAATTAATTAGGGATTTTGTCCATAAAATTGGGGTTTTTTTAGACCTTTGTGCCCCCCCCCCCCCAAAACCCAAACATCAAACAAAAGCGTGACACAGACATCCCGGGGAAATCCCCTTCTCTTTAAAAAACCGTCATATCTTTTGGCGTGTACTAAAAAAATTCCCAATAAATTTTGGGGACAGGAAACAATGTCGTTCCCAGCAAAAATTTTTGTTCGTATAAAAACCCACGTCCGCGGAAATTTGGGGTGGGGGTTTGATTTTTGGGCATCCGGGGTTGTTTTTTAACTTTTTAGTTAAATTTTGGGATCAAAAACACTTTTTTAAAGGGCCGGGGGTGAAATTTCGCAAGATTGGCTTGTTTTGTTATTGAATTAAACTGACTTAAAAAAAGACAGAATATAAATCTGAAACACAAAATCAATTCTAAAAACATTTTGACCCCTGGTTCTTTTGAATTTGGTTTTAAAAAACCCAAATTACATTTTTTGGCCCTAAAAAAAAAAAATTTTAAAAGGGGGAAAAAGGGGACCCCCTTTTGGGCCCTGTTGGCACAAACCTTTCGCTCGGCCCCCCCCCCCCGGTAAGAATCCGACGTACCCCTTGCAACTTTACAAAGTTTTTCCAAAAAAGCTAATGGACAGCCCTACAGTCGAAAAATTTTTCAAAAATATTATATTTATCACCAGGATAAACCCCACGAAATTTGGTTTCTTTTTTAAATTTTTTTTAAAAAAAATCCAAAAACCTGAACAATCAAAAAAATTATTTCATTCTTTTAAAAACGCTTAAAGGGAAAACATGGGAAAATTTAAACCAAAACAAAAATACTAAACCCAAATGATGATGGACAACTTTTTCCTTTAAAAAACAACCTCAACTGAATAAATTCTAAAGCTAGCCCCCATAAATAACCCTTTAGATGTGCAGCACGTGTGTAGTTTTTGGAAGCAAATTTTTTATCAATCGCCGAGGGAAAGGGTAAAGAAATTACAGATATAAATCTTGACCTCCCTCCCAGGGTTCGTGGGTTTTGACCAACTTTCCCCCCCCCGTTTTCACCCACCCACTTACCCGTGTAACTGTACGGTTTTTTTACCGGGCACCGCCCGGGGGACTTTCAAGGGGGTTTCCTTCCATTACTCGGGGGGGCAAAGACCTTTCCGGGGGTGAAACAACGGGGCCCTATGGGAAAACCCGTTAAAAAGGTAGCCCTCAAACCGGGGGAATGCCCAAGGACCCGGGGAAAATCGGGTTAGGGAAAAGCTTTTTATTCCTTTTACTTTTTTTCGAGAGGTTAAGGTGGGTAAAGCATGGTTGGGGGGAGGGGGGCGCCCATCCGTACTTTTGTGACGAAAAAAAAACTTTAAATTGACAAAAAATTGTATTTTTTTTTTTAAAAAAATTTTATGGTACCCATACTTTTTAAATTTAAACTCGTAGTCCCGGCCAAGCTAACGTAATTCGGGACGCATTACTCCTAGCACACAGGTTGTCAACCCTAAAACTCAAGCTCGGTTGAGTTCGAATTTTTTATAGAGAAAACCACCCAAATCCCCCAACGCGTTACCCACCCCCAACCCAATATCACCCCCAGAGTCCAGATGTTAAAACTGCCCCATTTCCCTACTTACAAAAAAAAATATAAAAGGGACGGGCAAAAAAGGAACAAAATTTTTCCGCAATTTTTATAACCTATACATATTTAAAATGCAGGTAGACAAATTTTTTTGGCACACATTTTAAAAAGGGGTTTTCCTGAAACTCTTTTGGGTAGTTTTGGGCCCTTTTGGGTTGCTTTCTGAGCTGACCTGTTCAGCTCATAACCCAAAATTTATGTCAAAAAATTGTTTTAACCCCGGGGATTGAGTATTTTGGGATCGGCAAAATTAAGACCTTTTTCCCTTCCCAAAAAAGAAAAAAAAGGAAAACCCTTTTTAAAAGTATTGCAGTGTTTTTGGTTCTTCTTTGTTGCCCCGGAAAAAACAAAAATATTACCCCCAAAAGTTATGTAGCTAATTTCTTTAAACTGGGTTTTGCAATATAATTTTGATAAAGGTTTATATTTAGATTGGGTTTTTTTTGAGATGGGGTTATCATACCTTATTTTTGCCCCTTCACAAATCCCCTCCCCGCAAAGTCTATGTGTAGCATGATTGAAAACCAACCCCATTTAACTAGCAGCGGATGGAGGCTGGAAGAAACCCAAAAAGAAACATCCCTTTTAATTTAAGGGGGTTTTGGTTACAAAAAGGGAAAATTATCAGTTTAAAAAATGAGGTAACGTAAAAAATTAAAAATGTTTTAAAAAGAAAGTATTCTTCAAAGAAAAAAATTTTCAATAAACCCAATTTTGGGAAAAAGTTGTTCATTAACCAAAATTTTATCTTTGATAACATGGGCAAAATGCTAAGTAAAACTAGGCCCAAAGGTTTGTTCGCCCGAGCCAAGTGCACGCGACGCTTTTCACTAAAAACCCCAAACCCCGTTTTCCCTTTTACAGTTGGGGGGTTTTCAGCTATCTGCACCGGCACCCCGAAAGATTTACAATCTTGGAAAATCGGTAATATTTAAACCGATTTGTGGGCCTGACCTACCAAAAAAAAAAACCCGACCGATCCAATAACCCTTCTGTGTTAAAAAAAAAAAGGTTTAACATCGGTTTTAAAAACCCTTTCCCGGGTGGCTGGCTGGCTAAATTTTTGGGGAGATGAATAAAAGCCTTTCAGAGAAAACGGTTAAAAACTTAGAAATTTTAAAAAAGAACCCCCACTTAGATGTCCCCCAGAAGCAAAATTTCTTACTTTTAAAACCCAAAATCGGGTAAAAGGGACCGGAAAAAATCAAAAATTTTTGGGTAACCAAACCAAAAAACACGTAATTTTTAAAAGGCGTGGTAATTTTTTTTACAAACTGAAATTTAAAAATGCTCTAAAACCAATATACATATTTTTGCGTTCAAAACACAAGAGGCTAAATTTGGGGGAAAAAAATGCCCTTTTTTTTTCAAAACCAAAAACGGATTACAGGGGGTTTTTAGAAAAACAAAATTGGAATAATAATCAAAAAAACGTAATTACTAAGGCGTGGTTTTTGCACAAACTTGAAATTAAAAAATGCCTTTTAAAACCCTTAAAAAATTTTCTACCCTCCAAAAACAAGGGGCTGAATTTGGGGGGAACGAGTGCCTTTTTCTTTCAAAACCAAAAAAAAAACGGGGGGGGGGGGTTCAGGGGCCAAAGAAAATCAAAATTTTGGAAAATTTAAACAAAACACGTAAAAGGGGGTGGTAATTTTTTAAACTTTAATTAAAAATGTCTTAAAAAAATTTTAAAAAATTTTTTTTCACCTAAAAATTTTAGCAATTTCGTAACAAGGCGACATTAACCATAGGCCCCAAAATTTTAAAAAAAATTTTTTAAAAAATTTTCTATTGCCAAATACAAATTGTAAAAAAAAAACAAAAAGGGTGATAGATTTGTTTTTTAGACAACTTTTTGAAAGGCAAATTTTAAACCAAATGCTTTTCTTTAAGGGGTTATGAAAAAATTTCCCTTTTTGCTTCCAACCCCCAAAATTAAATTTATATCTAGTTTTTGTATTTTGAAAGTGAAAACAAAAATCCGGCTAAAACCGTACATCCGAGGAATTTGAATTTAAAAATTGGGATTTTTAAATTTCCCCTGCTTTCTTTTTTAATTTTCGTTTTCAAGGGATTTCACTCCTTTTTTTTTAAAAAAACAACAAAAAAAATGTGATATCCCCCCCCCAAAAACAAAAAATTTTTAAGAAAAAAAAAAAAGGGGAGCCAAGGGTCTTCCCTTTAAAAAAATCACGGCTGTGAATGCTGTTAATATAGAAGTTGAGCCAAAAATTTTTATTCTTTCTCCCTAGGGTTTTGCATTGAAAAAATTGGGAAGATCAAATTTCCGGGGTTGACGAGCGCCAAGCCAACCATTTTGTGGAAAAAAGTAAAAAATTTTTAAAATCAAAATCATAAAAAAAATTTCTTGGGGGAAATTTACTTTTTAAAAGTTCTCGTAATGAACCCCAAAATTTAATTTGGGTAAATAAATTTTTTTATGATTTTTAGTTTTAAAAAATTTTAAATTTTTTTTTCCGCGAAAATTATTTGGGTTGGCGGGTCGTCAACAGGCGAAAAAGATCTTAACCAATTTTTTTTTCCAAAAAGCGAAACAGGGAGAAAGAATGAAATGTTTGGGGTCAACTTCTATATCTCACAGCCATTTTACAAACCGATGACTTTTTGGGGGAGAGCCCTTGGGTGCCGTTTTTTTCCAAATTTTTTTTTTCTTTTTTTTTACTTCTAGCAAAGACAATTTTTGGGTAACCTTACGGTTGGCCCCTTCAATTGAAAAATGTCGGTTTTAAAAATTCAAAAAAGATATAAAAAAAACTTGATTTGTGGCAAAGTTTTTTTAAGCTACCAATAAAAAATCCTTCCCCGTTTGCTTATAATATAAAATAATAAAAAAGTAAGCCTACTCGTTGTGAAAAACACGATTTTTGTTTTCCTATGACTAGGGGTTTAATTGTAACAATTCTAAAAAAACGTGCCTTTAAAAAACAGAATTCAGACCCCATCCCAAAAAAAAACTTTTTAAAGACAAAAGAAAGAATTTGTAGCATTGGGAAATTGGCAAGTCAATTTTAAAAACGACTGAAGGACGAAAAAGGATCGAAGGAATATGTCAAAATTTTAGGTGAAACTTTGAGCGTAGTGTTAAGGAGGAATTGGTGATGGGACAAAAAAAAGGGGGGGTGCCTTGCGAGAAAATTTTTTTAAGAGAAAAAAATCTGGCAAAAAATGTTTGTCCTTTTAAGAGAAAAGGGTGTTTCGGGGGGCATAGTAAAATTTGCCGTAGTCAGGAAGGACGTTTGGGGGGGGGGGGGTGGGGGGGGGGGGGGGTGCGTGGATGGCGTCGGAGGAAAAGTCAGATCTCCGGGGGCCCGGCCCGGGGTTTGATTTCCCCACACGGACCAATACACGGCGGGGCTGACGGTGAGGGAAAAGCTACAAAGGGAAAAACAGAGCACACGTCCACGTCAAAACAGTTTCAAAGGGCGATTTATCGTCGATCTCAAGTCTAGACTACCCATGCTTGTTGCATTGAGCCCCATGCTGGTTTTTTAAATGTTGCAACGATTCAGAATACCTCTTTGATATAAATACTGGATCATAATACATCCAAGAATAAGCCGGTCAGTATAAAGGTTTGTTACTTGATATACAACGTGCAAATTTCTTCTTGTATTATTGATCCCCCATCTATAATGAAAACTTTGTGAAAAAACACAAAATTTTAATTATAGAAACCTTTTTCAAATAATTTTGAAATTGTAAAAACTGCATAAAGACAATTACGATATATATCGAATTTTGGATGAGCAAAGGGCGAAGGCTTCAATTTCATTGACCCCCCAAAAAAAATTTAGTCCGTTGTTTTTTTTTTTCTTGTTTGTTTTTTTTTTTTCCCCCGTCTGTTTTTTTCGCTTTCTATCTGGCAAACGGCATATTCGGTCTTGATGAAAAATTTGACAACGACCTTCGTTTTCTCTGAACTTAGACTTGCCGCGTTTTTGGGTACAATCGAAGAAATATTTTTCATGAATATCGTACTTTTTACGATTTTTTTCGATTTTTAGTGCGATATTTTCGTGCCATTTGGGCCCAAATTTGACCAAAAAGGGTGGGGCTACAACGTTCATATTTCACTTGGACATTAAGGAATGGTGATGTATTGCTTTCGAAAGAAAAAGTTGAAAAAGTTAACCAGAATCGAGAGAAATAAAGCTTTTAATATGCGTTTTTTTACTTTTGTGCGATATTTTCGTGCCATTTGGGCAATTCTGACCAAACGGGGGGGGGCTAAAAACGTTCATATTATAACATGGACATTAAGGGTTTTGGTTTTTGTGTACCTTTTGAAAGAAAAAGTGGAAAAATTTAGCCAGAATCCATAGAAATAAAGCTTTTAATACAAGTTTTTTACGGTAAATAATACCAATTGACAAGAAACAAAAGGAAACTTGAAAAACATTCACCTTCAATTGCGTAGGCAGCAAAACAAAGCATTGCAAAAGTAAAGATATCCCACGCAAACTAAAAACCTTAAAAAGCTCATCCATCACGCGGCGGGGACTTTAGCGTTTTCCTAGGATAAGTAATATTGAGTAATATAGACGTTGAACTGTTGTTTTGCAAATAAAATCTGAATTAACCATTAAAAAATCTATATGTGTCAATGAAACTATATGGCAATGTGAATGCAATACATAAATATATAGACGTCGTTCACCAACACTGCACTGGCAAGTGGTAATTTACCGAAGATAATGCAACTGTGCTGTGCCCTATGTAATCAGCCGAACAACAGTTCAGATTGTCAAGATTCGAATGGGTCGTAGGACCGTGGGGTCCCATAGCACTCTTCCCGGTTCGAGCATGGGCACCCCTTCAGACCCACCAAGATCTATCTAAAGCTAGAT
>JAMZAV010016646.1:0-10228 GCA_024449915.1 Sweltsa coloradensis | reverse complement strand
ACCCCCCCCAAAACGAGGGAAGGCCCCTCCCTTTCTTTTGGGCAAGCACTTTGCCTCGAGACTTACCCTCAGCGGTCACAGCTCGGGGACTCGTGAACACTAAACCGGGAACAAGGGGGTTTTTGGGGTTACTAGATACGGTACGGTTTTAGGGGACCTATTGTTACACTTCCCACCATCGATGAGGCTGGGCTATTGTAAGTAGGTACACATTTCTGGGTAGCCTGAAAAATAAGTCTACCAAATACAAATCAGAAACAATATGTAAATACCCTTTGTAATGCAAATATGAATTAGATGCCTCTAGGCAAATATACCGGTAGGCCAGTGCTTCAACAATGTAGCCTACCAAAATTTTTAAACGCAGTGGATTTCGCACGGTCGGGGCCGACGACTAGTGAAAAATTTTTCGTACGGTCAGCCTACGATACCCCCTTTAAGGAAAAAGTTAAAATATCACAGTGCATTGGGGGCAGATGGTAGCGCGTCCAATTTCTATGAAACGGGTAAGCTGTTAAAATTTTCGTTTGGTCGTTTTTTTTTTTTACCATTCTTTTTGGGTCCTTTTTTTTCTGCAAATGATTTCACTACTTTTCGGCCCCACGCAAACACAATTCTAGTGATAAAAGCGTTTAAAAAGGCTGGCCTAGGGACTTTTAAGGGAAAACCCTTATCTCTGGGCCTACCCCTCGTTGGGTAGCGCCAAAAAAGGACTTTTTTTTAAAAAGAACGTTAAGGTCTTGGAAGGTTTTTTTTGTAATAAAACGCAAAAAGGACGACACAACCGAAAAGGACTTTCTTTAAAAAATTTAGCAACTTAAAGGTCTTGAAGATTTTTTTGTTACTAAAACAGCAAAAAAGGACGCAGAAGGACGACACTTTTATTACGGCGCGCCTTTACCCAAATCAATCATTACCGTACAAAAATTTTGCACTAGTCTACGGCTGACCGTGCGATATCCCAGCCAATTATTAAACCATAGCCTACCTACGCATTTTCTTTGGTTTTGAAATGTATTTTTTCTGAAGACTCCAGCACTGTAGTCCAAAGTCCGGTAACAAAAATGGCAACCTTGCCTAATTTCGACTTCCTGTTATCGGTAGTGGATAGGTAGGCCTATGTAGGCCTACTGCTACTTACTGAGAACTTGGCCCAAGCTAATAAATTAGCAACGTTCGAGGTAGCCCGGCCTTGGCCCTAGACTGGTTATTTGATTGGTGATTTGTTTTGGTTATTAGACACCTGGCTACGGGAAAATGTAGCCTTCAATGGCCACACAAGTCACTTCAGGAATATTGGGCCCAAATGCAACGTAGCCCTACGGGGTTATGTGCAAAGCATGGGGATTGAGTTAAAATGTTTGTTTTTGGGGAATTAAAGCCGTTTAACGGTTTTTCCGAGAAAAAGATGAAAAATTACTTACCATATTCCAGTGTGTGTAATTAAAGTTCCTTTAAATTTATTTTCAGGGACCGCATTATGGTTTTTAATTTTGTAAACAATGTTTTCATCTTTCACTAGTGGAAATTGAGCCTCATTTTGTGCTCCAACATGCTACATCGCCATGTTGATTTGGAAAGCGTGATTCCTTGACACGGTCTCTACCGCTTTCGTCGCAGCGTAAAAAAGTATTTTGTTTCAAATCACGACGTTAACGGTTAAAAAGGTATTTTTTTTAAAATAGCGACGTTAAAGGTTTGAAGGTTTTTTTTGCACTGGGATAGTGAAAAACAATTAATTTTTACGTGAAAGGGGGTCTATTACCCATTCGTCATCGTTTGTTGCCGTTTTAGTTTAAAAAACAACTTTAAAACCTTTAACGTCGCTTTTTGAACAAAATAAAATTTTTTTTAAAACCCTTTAACGTCGCTTTTTAAACAAAAATACCTTTTTTTAAAAAAATTTAACGTCGCTATTTTAAAAAAAAAAAATACTTTTTTTTAGCTGCGTACGCAGCGGATGAAAATACAGCACAAATTTTCACAGGAAAAAGACGAAAAACATTAGTAACGGAAAAGATCGTAAAGCGGTGCAAAAAGAATTAGGGACTACAATTACACTACTGTGAAAGTTTGGGAAACATTTTATGCATTTTTTTTTTCGGGGAAAAACCCTAATCGGCCATAATTACCTTTTTTTTCAGTAGGGGCCGGGGCCTCCCTACCAAATCTCATTTTAAAAAATTGTTTCCCCCAAAATTAACGAGGCCGGCCCCAAATGCACTAAGGGTTTGCCTAGGCCGGGTGGGGACTAGGTAGGGCTGGGCCCCTATTCCGTATTAGGCCTATGGCCTGGGCCTAGACCCTAGTTTTTATCAGCTATGACTAAAACTTACCAAATTTGGGGCAGGATTCAATAGTTTACTTCTTAAACTTTTAAATTGCAAATACAAAAAATCCAGACAGGTATGATTTTAAACTGTAAAATTGCCTTCTTTAGCGTTGAAAGATATGGTCGTCATTCTTAAGTTCATCTTTCAACAGATGATTTAAATACACTTTCCTTCTTTTTTATTGGCATTACTAAGTTTTAAAAAGTAAGGGGTCCTACTCTTTCACGGGCCAGTGATAACTTAAAATACCCAGGTAGCCTACAAATAATATTGTTTAAAGCTTGAAACTTGTTTAAAATCAGCCCGATCAACAATTCTAAACAGCTGATAGAGAGCCTGTTTCAATCCTCATTCATCTGCACCCCAACAGCCCCTGAAAAGTGCACAATCTCGCCCTTTCTGTACCTTGGTCAATTAATGTTACAGGGGCCCAAAAATTCAACAACCCAAAGAATAAAACACGTCACAACAATTCGTTTACTTTGTTCTAAATTTTCCAACATGCCTTCAAAAAAATTTTTACTTTTGGAAGGAATGACATCTTTTTGTAATCTAACCTAAGATACTGTATTTGATAAATGTATTTGGAACATTTGTGCGAATAGGCCAGGGTATTCTTTGCAAGAATAACAAAAAAATGCAACGATTTTGATTGTTTAGAATAGGATTAGCTTCGAGTCTATGAGCACTGTTTTAAATCATAATAACGATGACTTGGTAAGTATGAGGTTATGTAGGCCTAGGCCTAGGCCTACCCTAGCGCATAGGCCTCGCCTAGGCCCTGACCTGGATTAAGCCACGGCCCAAGGGTCTAACCTAGGCTTAAGGGGCTATGGTTTAGGCTTTAAGTGGGCACTTATGCTTTTAGTTTTTTTTTTAAGGCTAAGCCTACGACTAGGCCTACTGCACTATTCACTGTGAAGGGTTGCCTGAGACAAGTAAATTAAGCCAGCGGCACACAGCCAGAATATGTTTGGCTAAAAGTGATAAAAAAGAGAAAAGGTGTTTGTAGGGGGTTAGGAGGGTAAAATTCCTTTTTGGAGAAAAATTGTTGACTGCACCAATAGGGGCCCAAATGTAAACCACCCTCCTAGGCCTACCCTTACAAACACCTTCGGTAATTATGCAGTATAGCCCCGCACGCAAAATACACCATTTTCAACACTGTGATATTCCACGAAAAGCTAAGGTACGCGGGAAAGGGGGGGGGCGAAGCGCGTAAGTCTTGCATTATTATTAAAACATCGCCCCCCCCCCCCCCCCTGCGTACCTAAGCTTTTCGTTGGGAAAATCACAGTGTTGAAAATAGTGTTTTTGCGGGGCGCATCGGCATAATTACCACACCCTTTTTTGGGGTAAAAGAAACCCAAGCTGGTAAACTACTTTTACCCTGTAGGGCCTAGGCTAGGCGGAACTCTTTTTGGTTTTGGGGGTGTCCCCTATTTAACACAGTTTTTTTTCACTAAAAAAAATGAAAAACAACTATAAACAAAAATAAAAGTAAATCAAGAAACAAAACATTATAAAGATTAAAATTTAATTTTTAGAAAACGGTATAAAAATATCCAAGTTATTCATTAATTTATACATATTTTACACAAATATTCGGCGATGTCACTGTTCGCACAGGTCGTCGTGTTGGGCATGCGCAGTTCACTCCTCTTTCATTGTACTCACTCCGTACCAACTTTATTCACAAAAATACTCCACCTACAAAACCTTTAACGTCACTATTTTTTTTTTAAGGACTTTCAACGGAAAGTATTTTCGTTTGAAATAGTGACGTAAAAGTTTTTTTTTTTACTAGGGGCCTATAACAGCAAAAATGTGATTATTAAATTTTGGACTATGAAAGTTATATTATTGTAAGGTTACTGGCAGTGACAGTGAGTGAACAACAGTGCACAACAGACTTACAAGATGGCTGACAGAAAACGGTGAAATATGCAAGTGTTTTGTAAGTGTAATTAACTTAGGCTATAGAATTGTGTATTTTCTGCGTGTTTAGTGATACCACATCGTTATTATTGACTTATTAGTTATTCATTTCTCATTTGTAGTTGTTTTTCAGTGTTTTTACTGTGTTATAATAGGGGAGCACACCAACCGAAAGAGTTCCGGCTAGGCCTATCCCTATTCTAGGGCTTTCAACCGAATGACAAATTATTCTAGACCACCATAACATAACGTCTGAGTCTGATGTTGTTCTGATATAGCCTAGGCCTAGGTCAAAACCTACATGTCAAAACCTTCCATAGCTATTGTTGCAATACACATGGGAGGACATAATGCATGTTTATAATTTATATTCTATGTCTGGTTTTTCCGACATCCATGTAATCCAGTGACTAATAAAACAATACAATACAATACACATCACTCAACCTTGTCTTTATACAACGAATGTGCTAATTATTAAGTTTGTGTGTTTGTTCAGGAACCCATTAAAGAAGAACAGTTTAACTTGCCGACCGACACCGGCACCACCTGTCGTTGCAAAGTCAGATGAACGACAGCTTGAGGAAACATTCCTAAAACTACAGGGGTAAGACTTATATAAAATAACTACCGGTATAAGTGCTTCTGTCAGTTGACAAATTAAGTAGGTAACAAGGTAGGCCTACCGTATTGTCCTTCATATAAGCCTACCCTTTTTTCATTATTTTAAGAGAGTAGGCCTATAGGACATGCGTTTTAGGCAAATTGCTGTTCGCTCGGCCAACTGACACCACAGGTGTCTGAAATTTTGAACATATGTCACAAATGTGGAATTATAGGGCTCTAGGGCCTACAGTAACACATTTTTAAATTTTGTTTTAAAATAATTTATAAAAATTAAATTAGTTTTCACGAATTTTGATTTTGTTAAAAACTCCAAAATTGACCATATTTGTGATTTTTTTCTGACTGATTAAGTCAAAATTTGGAAAATCTATGACCACAGGGCTATGCTTTATTGACAACTTTGCAAAGTTTCATATACGTCGGATGCATCTTGGCCGAGCGAATAGCTATTTGCTAACAGCCAAATGTGTCCCATTCCCTCTTAAGTCTCAAAGTCCCTTACCAGCTAATATTTGCATGTGCTTTTGCATATGTTTTTTAATATTTCAACAAGAAAAGTTAGGGGGTCGGCTTATATTCAGGTTCGGCCTATATTATGCACAATACGGTACAATGGTACATTATTGTAGGCCTGATGGTGGAAAGACGGGCTAAGCTCCAGTGGTGTAGTGTAGTTGAAGGGACACGAGGGACCTTCCTAACTTGATTGGCCACGAGCGTGTCCCTACCCAGAAGAGTAGCTTAATGAGGGGTCACGCGCGTCTGCTCCTAAATTAAGGTAGACCTACACGGTACGGTGTAGGCTTACCTATATCTCTCGGTACAAATGAAATGAGGAAATTCAATGTCAAGTCAAAGAACATATCATTTTGCAGTCACAATAATCGTCACCAGTCACCACTAAGAATTGTTATAAAACCCATGCCTAAAACTCATTTAAAATACTCCAAACACACTCTAAGAATTGGGAAAAAATATCCAAGGACCCCTCCCCCCCCCCCCAGATCCCCCATTGTTCAAACTGTTCGCAAATATCAAATTGTTTTTAACGCCTTGTGGGTTGTACCTACTTGTTGCAATCGTGGTCTGCCACAGGTAGGGTTACCATTTTTTCCAAAATAAAATCCGGGACAAAAAAATGTTTTGCTCATTCCATCCATTGTCTACAGGACAAGTATGCAGTAGGCTTAGCCTATATCCTGTCATCAAATATGACCCTACTTTTGAGCTGCTAATAGTTAACCCATTAGCCTAGCATTAATAAACACTTGTTTTGCCATGACTATTCAAAATCAAAATTATAGGTGGGAAACAAAAAAAATACAAAAAAATCAAAATGTTATTCCCTTTTACGAAAATTTTATCGGATCTTATCCCACATTGACATTTAAGCACCCACTACATTTTTTCGCCCCGCCCTCCCCATAGTATTTTGTGAAATTTTTAGAGTTCTAAAAAAGTTAAAAACTAGGCCCAAGTTCAATATTTTATTTCCATAAATTAACAAATGAAAATGAAAAATTATTTCTCCCGCTGTTTATTTTGTCGGATCCTCTCCAGCCTTTACATCGCCAACCCCTTACAGACTTTCCCCCACCCCTTGCTCAACTACCCCCACCCTATCCAACCCCCAAAAATTCTTTGCCTTTTTGGTCATTTGTTTGGATTTTATCTGATATTGACATTTAGCCACCTATGACCCCCTACCAAAGTCACTCCCCACGCACTACTTCTGTTTCAGTTCATCTCATCTTTTACTTCACACCAAATATCATCCACGTTGTCACGCAATAAATATCGAACACTGAATAGCGCTGTAAATGTACAAAACAAGTAGGCCTAGTAGATTACCAAAACATTTGCTGGAATCAAACTTCACAAGGTCAAAACTTCCTAGTAGTAGGCCTACGACCTTCTCAAAGACAGTAAATACTCGTTGCTACAATCACAGCAGCCGAGCAGGAGGGGGAGGGGCATAATGACGCGGTGTATTGTCTGTTCCCTGAAAAAGATCACAATGGACAAAGGAAAAAACGGGTAATTCCGGGTAACGGGTAATGATAAATTGGACCCATCCGTACCCGCGGGCAATTGGCGGGTAACAGGTACCCATTGACATCCTTACTCTTCAGTAAACTGGTTTATTCTCTCTAGTATTAATCACTTATTGACACTTGGTAAAACAAAGCCAGTTTTGAAATCTGCCTTTGACATACTTTTTAAACACCCATATTTGCCAAGTAAGTCTAACTCTAGACCACTTTCTTGACAATTTGTATTTCGGAACAATCAGGCGCCTTGTAAATTATTTTTGGAATGGAACATTGATGCAGGCCCAACAATAAACTGTATTGCCCCAGTAAATCCTAAACTAATGGTAGCCCTAGCCACAGGTTCTCTATGCCTATCCATATAGTACCCGTTTAATGATTCTTGCTTTAAAGCAGTGTTGTTCTAATAACTAGTAGCCTGACATATTGCCGTGACCGTGAGTAACACTACCTACTGTAGGTCTAGTCTAGGTCCTACATTTGCAACAAAAAAACTAACTTTTTTTTTCTTTCTTGTGCAAAATTGGCCCTTTAGCCATTCTTCTGTCTTGCTATCCAATATAAGACTGCCTCCTTTTCTATCCTGCTCAGTTCATTGGGCAGGGAGTCAATGTCACTCTTGAAGGCGGCGCATCTAAAGAGATGCGCTCTGTCTTGGTCTTCTAAATTACAAAGTTTGAACTAGAAATCAATTAAAAATCTGAGTTCATTATTGTTAAAAAATATAAACTATATTTTACTAAAGTGGACTTCACGGGAAGATTGGTCCGCGGGTACCAAGAATTTCCTCCCCTCTTTACCACCACCACCTTCCTGGCCCGAGCAGAGTGGACAAGAGGTAGATCGTATCTATTGTAATAGTCCCTCGACCCTTCTATTGATGGTCTCGAAACCATCCAATTAAATTATTTTCGCTTGAATAGAGTTAAATCCTTCCTTCCTTTCATTACTTAAACTGTTGTAATTTACCTTCGGGATATGTGGCCACCTTCACAATCTCCTGTCAAGCTACCTAGATGGCAGAACCCAGCGTGTCGTCATTGACGGTTGCTCGTCGGGGACTGAACACGCGACCTCTGGCGTGCCGCAGGGCTCGATCCTGGGACCTCTGTTTTTCACTCTTTATGTAAATGATATACCGCAACACATCAAATCGTCTAAATGCCTTATGTATGCAGATGATCTAAAAATTTACCGATCCATAAAATCCTTAAGAGAGTGCGTCGACCTACAAAAAGATTTGGACAGGCTTGCTATGTGGTGTCACACATGGAAACTATGTTTAAATGTCCCAAAGTGTAACGTGATTTCATTTACTAACAAAAGAAAGCACGTCATTCCTTTCGCTTACGCGATAGACAACATTAGTGTAAACAGGGTTCAGAGCATTCAAGATCTCGGCGTCCATATGGCAAGTGATATGTCATTCAGCAAGCACTTCGATAGTATAACGCCTAGAGCCTTCAAGCTGTTAGGCCTAATGAGGAGAAACTGTTTCAAAGTGTTCGCTAAATCGACCAATCAATTGTTCTATGCTGCTATTGTCAGGCCCCAAGTGGAGTACGCGAGTACAATATGGAATCCCCACCATATAACTAAAATCGAAGCGATTGAAAGGGTCCAAAAAAGATACATTAAACTTCAATGTGCTCAATCTAATATTCAGTACCACAGAAAAGACTATATTCAACACTGTTCAACCACCAAATTAATGACCCTTTGTAACAGGAGGACGTTCATTGACATGGTATTCTTATTCAAAATCATTCATGGTAGCATAGATTCCATTTTACTCCAACAGCTTAATTTTCTCGCACCCACACGTTTAACTAGGAATCAACATTTATTTAAACCTGACAAAAGCAGGATCGACGTACACAGATACGCATGTGTTAACCGATTACAAGCTTCATTCAATGAATTGTCCTCCAAAAACAGAAATCTTGATCTTAATTTTAATAGCTTAGCAACTTTCAAAATCAATCTTAAATCCATATTGTCATAATTCGCAATCAATGTATTTACAAAGTGTAACACATCACACGAACACAAAACACACGCACACGCACACGCACAAAGACAAACACACATACAAACAAACACATCTTAACCTTGTTTAGTTAAGTAAGTAGTTTTCATCTGTGTTTCTGGCAAAAGCTATTTATATTATAATAACTGTTAATTCTACATGTATATGTTTTGTTTTGTGTCCTATATATTAAATTTGCGCTAGTGGAATGTATGTTCTGTTGCAAATAAAGGCTTAATAAATGCCCTTTAATGTTAATGATTTTAACTTAAATGTTTCACTGAAGTAAAATCAACACGAAAATGTTTTTGAATGCTAAAAATTGATTGAAAACTAAGAACTTAACAGTATAATATACAACACACTTCTTCATCAGAAGTGCTAAGAATATTTTGTAAACATTGTTAGTTCTCAATCAATTTTTTGCGTTCAAAAACATTTTCGTGTTGATTTTATTTCAGGGAAACATTAAAGTTAAAATCATTAACATTTAAGAACATTTAAAAGGTAAATTACAACAGTTTATGCAATGAAAAGAAAATTAATTTATCTCTATTCAAGGGTTTAGAGACCATCAATAGAAGGGTCGAGGATAGGTAAGATCTAAATCTTGTGCACTCTGCCCGTCCGAGGAAGGTGGTGGTGGTAAAGAGGGGAGGAAATTCCTGGTACCTGCGGACCAATCTTCCCGTGAAGTCCACTTTAGGTACTTTTTAGTACCGGTATTTCAATTCTATATTATCCTAGTACAGGCAGTGGCGTATCCAAGGGGGGGGGGGCTGAGGGGGATTGTCCCATCCCCCTCTCCAAATCCCAGCATTACCTAGCCTATACCTATTTATATTCTGCAAATCATCTAGATCTCCGCAGAAAAAATACATAGCTATTCATTAGGCCTAGGCTATTTCATTTCTCTTTTCTTTTTCTGTCCAGCAAAGCACCTTAATTTCTTCTAAAACACATAGGCCTAAAAAGTAATAACCACTTAAATTAGGGATGGTAAAAAGCGGGTAATTTCCTAAACATTTAACCCCTTGAAATAATCGCGTTTGAACGTTTAAAACCCCATTTTCTAAAAAAAAAAAAAAAATTAGGTATGCGGATGCCTAGGTTCTACAACAAAATTCATAACGTTGTACTTATGACCGGCCGACGAACAATTATTTTCCAATGGTTTTATTCTCCCTCTCGCATTAAATGACCCGGCACTTCCACCATGTGCAACAACAAATGTCACTTCCACCATGTGT
>JAMZAV010016645.1:0-27382 GCA_024449915.1 Sweltsa coloradensis | reverse complement strand
ATCGAAGCAGCGTCTCGACCTCGTGCACATTTACGCGTAAGCATTTGACGGGGGGTGGAAAAACTCGACCCGCAATCGCCCGGCGAAAGTGACTTTTTACCGAATTGCGGACGTTGCGGACGCCTCCTATGGGACGATCGGCGCCGGTATCCACCCATTACTCGTTTATTTGTTTCGTCAAAATTTACATACCAGTTGCCGAGCCTCTGACGCCATTTTAAATGTTTTTCAAAAATTCTGAAAAAAAAATGGCGTCAGATCGGACTTCTCGCCCGGCCCATTCGAGCGTTATTTTTTCTGAAATTTACTACCGGGTGTGGGGTTGGCAAGTTCAACGGGGCGTCGGCACAATCGCCGCACCGAAAGTTGGAGTTTTCGACGGACGCCGGTCGTCGCTCCGTGCCCCTCCGTCGCACCAGATCGGCGCGGTCTGCGCCGAAAAGTAGCATCGATCTTTCGCGTGAACGACCAAGTTGGTGAGCACGTCCGAAAAAGCCTCGATCGGATGGAGAAAACCCGAACCGATGAAGCGAAGCGATTACTGCGCGACGGATTGCGAAAAATGACGCACTTTGGGGCGTCGCCACGCCCTTCTATGGGGAACGATCAGGGAAGCCTAACACTCGATCGAAGCGTCTCGACTGTGCACATTTACGCGTAAGCCATTTTGACGGGGGTGGAAAACTCGACCCGCAATCGCCCGGCGACGAAAGTCGAACTTTTACCGAATGCGGACGTTGCGACGCCCTTTCCTATGGGACCGATCGGCGCGGTATTCCACCTCATTTAAATCGTATTTTTTTCTTCAAATTTACCATACAGTTGACGAGCTCTGACGCCATTTTAAAATTTTTTTCAAAATTCGGACAAAAAAAAAAATGGCATCGATCGACTTCCGCCCGGGCCCATTCCGACGCGTTATTTTTTTCTGAAAGATTTACAATACCGGTCTGGGGTGGCAAGTTCAACGGGGCGCCAGGCAATCGCCGCCGAAAGGTTGGATTTTTCGACGCGACGCCGTCGTCGCGTGCCCCTTCCGTCGCACCGATCGGCGCCCGGTCTGCGCCGAAAGTAGCATCGATCTTCGCGTAAAACGACCACGTGGTGAGAACGTAGAAAAAGCGATCGGACTGACGACGAAAAACGACCTCTGAGCGAGCGATCTCATGCGCGACGGATTGCGAAAAATGAACCGCACTTTGGGGCGTCGCACGCCCTTCCTATGGGACGTCGGAAGCCAAAACCCTCCCCCCCCCCCCCCCCTGATCCGAAGCCGTCTCGACCTCGTGCAACATTACGCGTAAGGCCATTTGACGGGGGTGGAAAACCGACCCGCAATCGCCCGGCGAAAGCCGACTTTTTCTACGAATTGCGGACGTTGCGACGCCCTTCCTATGGGACCGATCGGCGGCGTTATCCACCTCATTCGAATCGTTATTTTTTTTCTCATAATTTACATACTAGTTGCCGAGCTCTGACGGACATTTTAAATTTTTTCAAAATTCGGGAAAAAAAATGGCGTCCGATCGACTTCTTCGCCGGCCCATTCGACGCGTTATTTTTTTCTGAAAATTTACATACCGGTGTGGGGTTGGCAAGTTCAAACGGGGCGCGGAACGCCGCCGAAAGCGGATTTTTCGACGGACGAGGTCGCGCCGTGCACCTTCCGTCGCACGATAGAGAGAGAGAGCGCCCCCGGTCTGCGCGAAAGTAGCATCGATCTTTCGCGTAAACTGACCACGTTGGTGAGAACGTCAAAAAGACGAACGGATGGACCGAAAACGACGCTGAGGCGAGCAGACTTGCGCGACGCGGATTGCGAAAAATGACCGCACTTTGGGGCGTCGCCACGCCCTTCCTATGGGACCGATCGGGAAGCCAAACACCTCGATCGAAGCGTCTCGACCTCGTGCACACATTTACGGCGTAAGCCATTTTGAACGGGGGTGGAAAAACTCGACCGCAATCGCCCGGCGAAAGTGACTTTTTACGAAATTGCGGACGTTGTCGACGCCCTCCTAATGGGACCGATCGGCGTCCTGGTATCCACCCTCATTAATCGTTATTTTTTTTCTTCAAACTTACATACCAGTTGCCGAACTCTGACGCCATTTAAATTTTTTCAAAAATTCGGAAAAAAAAAATGGCGTCGATTCGACTTCTCGCCCGGGCCCATTCGACGCGTTATTTTTTTCTGAAAATTTACATACCGGTCTGGGGTTGGCAAGTTTCAACCCCCCGGGGCGTCGGAAATCGCCGCCGAAAGTTGGATTTTTCTACGGACGCCGGTCGTCGCCGTGCCCCTTTCCGTCGCACGATCGGCGCCCGTCTGCGCGCGGAAAAAGTAGCATCGATCTTTCGCGTAAACGACCACGTTGCGTGAGAACGTCGAAAAAAGCGATCGTTGGACTGGACCGAAAACGACCGCTGAGCGAGCGACTCGCGCGAACGGATTGCGAAAATGACCGCACTTTGGGGCGTCTTGCGTTCCACGCCTTCCGATGTGGACCGATCGGGAGCCAAAAAAACACCTCGATCGAAGCGTCTCGACCTCGTGCAACATTTACGCGTAAGGCCATTTTGTCGGGGTGGGAAAACTCGACCGCAATCGCCCGGCGAAAAGTCGACTTTTTACCGAATTGCGGGACGATTGCGACGCCCTCCCTATGGGACCGACGGTGCGGTATTCCACCTCATTCGACTCGTTATTTTTTTCTTCAACTTTACATACCAGTTGCCGAGCTCTGACGCCATTTTAATTTTTTTTTCAAAAATCTGGAAAAAAAATTAGGCCATCGATCGACTTCTTCGCCCGGACATTCGACGCGTTATTTTTTTCTGGAAAAATTTACATACCGGTCTGGGGGTGGCAAGTTCAACGGGTCGCCGGCAATCGCCGCCGAAAGTTGGCATTTTTCGACGGACGCCGGTCGTCGCCGTGCCCCTTCCGTCGCACCGATCGGCGCCCGGTCTGCGCCGAAGTAGCATCGATCTTTCGCGTAAAAAAAAAAAAAAACGACACGTTGGTGAGAACGCGAAAAGACGAATCGGATTGGACGGAAAACGACCGCTGATGCGAGCGACTGCGGCACGAGATTGCGAAAATGAACGCACTTGGGGCGTCGCCACGCCTTCCTATGGACCGATCGGGAAGCCAAACACTCGATCGAAGCGTCTCGACCTCGTGCACATTTACGCGTATAAGCCATTTTGACGGGGGTGGAAAACTGACCCGAAATTCGCCTGGCGAAAGTCGACTTTTACCGAATTCGGACGTTGCGACGCCCTCCTATGAGACCGATCGGGCGCCGTTATCACCTCAGCGAATCGTTATTTTTTCTTCAAATTACATACCAGTGCCGAGCTCTGACGCCATTTCTAAATTTTTTCAAAATTACGGGAAAAAAAAAAAAATGCGTCCGCATCGGACTTCCTTCGCCCGCCCATTCGACGCGTTATTTTTTTTTCTGGAAAAATTTACATACCGGGTCTGGGGTTGGCAAGTTCAAAAACGGGGCGCCGCAATCGCCGCCGAAAGTAAGTCGGATTTTTTTCGAGGACGCCGGTCGTCGCCGTGCCCTTCCGTCGCCCACCGATCGGCGCCCGGTCTGCGCCGAAAGTAGCCATCTGATCTTTCGCGTAAAAGACCACGTTGGTGAAGAACGTCGAAAAGCCGATCGGACTGGACGAAAACGACCGCTGAGCGATGCGGACCTGCGCGACGGATTGCAAAAATGACTGCCCTTGGGGCGGTCGCCACGCCTTCCTATGGGCCGATCGGGGAAGCCAAACACCTCGATCGAAGCGTCTCGACCTCGTGCCACATTTAACGCGTAAGCCATTTTGAAGGGGGTGAAAACTCGACCGCAATCGCCCGCCGAAAGTCGAACTTTTTACCGAATTGCAGGATTTTTTTTTTTTTTTTTTAGTTGCGGACCCCTTCCTATGGACCGATCGGCCGCGTTATCCACCTCATTTAATCGTTTTTTTTCTTCAACTTACATAACATTTGCCGAGCTATGACGCCATTTTACATTTTTTCAAAATTCGGAAAAAAAAAAATGGCGTCCGATCGAACTTCTCGCCCGGCCCATTCGACGCGTTATTTTTTCTGAAAAATTTACATACGGTGTGGGGTTGGAAGTTCACGGGGCGTCGGCAATCGCCCGCCGAAAGTTGGATTTTTCGACGGACGACGGTGTCGCCGTGCCCTTCCGTCGCTACCGATCGGCGCCCGGTCTGCGCGAAAGTAGATCGATCTTTCGCGGTAAACGACCCACCGTTGGTGAGAACGTCGAAAAGCCGATCGGACGCGACGAAAAACGACCGGCGAGCGAGCTACTGCGCGACGGATGCGAAAATGACCGCCACTTTGGGGCGTCGCCACGCCCTTCCTACATGCGACCGATCGGGAAGCAAACACCTTCGATCGATAGCGTCTCGACACTCGGTGCACATTTACGCGTAAGCCCATTTTGACGGGGGATGGAAACTTCGAACCGCAATCGCCCGGCGAAAGTCGACTTTTACCGAATGCGGACGTTGCGACGGCCCTTTCCTATGGACGATCGGCGCGTTATCCAACTATTTAATTCGTTTATTTTTTCTTCAAATTTACATACCAGTTGCCGAGCTCTGACGCCATTTTAAAATTTTTTCAAATTCGGAAAAAAAAAAATGGCGTCCGATCGACTTTCGCCCGGCCCATTCGACGCGTTATTTTTTCTGAAAAATTTACATACCGCGTCTGGGGTTGGCAAGTCAGTTCAACGGGGCGTCGGCAATCGCCGCCCGAAAGTTGGATTTTTCTACGGACGCCGGCTCGTCGGCCGTGCCTTCCGTAGCACCTCATCGGCGCCCGCGTCTACGCCAAAAGTAGCAATCGATCTTTCGCGGTAAACGACCACGTTGGTGAGGAACGTCGAAAAGCCGATCGACTGACGAAAACGACCGCTGAGCGAGCGACTGCGCGGACGGACATTGCGAAAAGACCGCAATTTGGGGCGTCGCCACGCCCTTCCTATGGGACCGGATCGGGAAGCCAAACACCTCGATCGAAGGTCTCGACTCGTGCACATTTACGAGTAACGCCATTTGTCGGGGGTGGAAAACTCGACCCGGCAATCGCCCGTGTCCCCCCCCCCCCCCGAAAGTCGGACTTTTTACGAATTGCGGGGAGTGCGACGCCCTGTGACCTATGGGACTATCGGTGCGGTATCAACTATTCGAAATTCGTTATTTTTTTCTCAAAATTTACATACCAGTTGCCGAGCTCTGACGCCACTTTTACAATTTTCAAAATTCGGCGAAAAAAAAATAGCATCCGATCGATCTTCTCGCCCGGCCCATTTCGACCGCGTTTTTATTTTTCTGAATTTACATACCGGGTCTGGGGGTTTGGCAAGTTCAACGGGGGCCCGGCAATCGCCGCGAAAGTGGGATTTTTCGACGGACGCCGGTCGTCGCCGGCCCCTTCAGTCGCACGATCGGCGCCCCCCCCCCCGTCTGCCGCCCCGAAAGTAGCATCCGATTCTTCGGTAAACGACCAACGTTGTGAGAACGTTCGAAAAGCCGATCGGACTGACGAAAACGACCGCTGAGCGAGCGACCTGCGCGACGGATGCCCCCCCCCCCCCCCCGAAAATGACCCGCACTTTGGGGCGTTCGCACGCCCTTCCTATGGGGACCGATCGGGAAGCCAAACACCTCGATCCCAAGCGTATCCGACCTCGTGCACATTTACGCGTAAAGACCATTTGACGGGGGTGGAAAACTCGACCCGCAATCGCCTGGCGAAAGTAGACTTTTTACCGAATCGGACGTTGTCGACGCCTTCTATGGGACCGATGGCGCGTTATCCACCTCATTCGAATCGTTATTTTTTCTTCAATTTACATACAGTTGCCGAGAGCTCTGACGCCATTTTAAATTTTTTTCCAAAATTCGGGAGGAAAAAAAAAATGGCCTCCGCTCCGATCGACTTCTCGGCCCGGACCATTCGACGGTTATTTTTTTCTGAACAATTTACATACCGGTCTGGGGTGCCAAGTTTCAAACGGTGCGGCCGGCAACGCCGCCGAATAAGCCGGATTTGTTTCGAACGGACGCCGGTGTCGCCGTGCCCCTTCAGGTTCGCCACCGATCGGCGCCGCGTCTGCGCCGAAAGTAGCATCGATTTTTCGCGTAAAACGACCACGTTGTTGGAGAACGTCCGAAAAGCCGATCGGACTGGATCGACAAACGACCGCTGATCGAGCGACTGCGCCGACGGATTGCAAAAATGAACTGCCCTTTGGGGCGTCGGCCACGGCCCTTCCTATGGGGGAACGATCGGGAAGCAAACACCTCCCCCCCCCCCCCCCCCCTGCTCGAAGCGTCTCGACCTCGTGACATATACGCGAAGCCATTTTGACGGGGGTGAAAAACTCGACCGCATCAAATCGCCGGCGAAAGTCGACTTTTTACCGAATTGCGGACGTTGCGACGCCCTTCTATGGGACCGATCGGCGCGGTATCCACCTCTTAATCGTATTTTTTTTCTTCCAATTTACATACCAGTTGCCGAGCTATGACGCCATTTTAAATTTTTTCAAAATTCGGAAAAAAAAAAAATGGCGTCCGATCGACTTCCTCGCCCGGCCCATCGACGCGTTATTTTTTCTGAAAAATTTACATACCGGTGTGGGTTGGCAAGGTTCAACGGGGCGTCGGCAATCGCCGCCGAAAAGTTGGATTTTTTACGGACGCCGGTCGTTCGCCGTGCCCCTTCCGTTCGCACCGATCGTGCGCCGGTCTGCGCCGAAAAGTAGCATCGATTCTTTCGCGTAACGACCACGTTGGTGTGGAGAACGTCGAAAAGCCGATCGGACTGGACGAAAACGACCGCGGTGAGCGAAGCGACTGCCGCGACGGATTGCGGAAAATGGACCGCAATTGGGGCGTTTCCACGCCCTTCCTATGGGACCCGATCGGGAAGCCAAACACCTCGATCAAGCGTCTCGACCTCGTGCACATTCGCACGTAAGCATTTTGTCGGGGGTGAAAAACTCGACCCGCAAATCGCCGGCGAAAGTCGACTTTTTAAAGAATTGCGGACGTTGCCCCCCCCCCCCCCCCCCCCGTGACGCCCTTCCTATGGGACCGAAATCGGTGCGGTATCCACCTCATTCGAAATCGTTCTTTTTCTTCCAAATCTCCATAACATACCAGTTGCCGAGCTCTGACGCCATGTTGTGTCAAAATTTTTCAAAATTCGAAAAAAAAATGGCATCCGAGCGACTTCCTCGCCCGCCCATTCGACGCGTTATTTTTTCTGAAAATTTACCATACCGGGTCTGGGGTTGGCAAGTTCAACGGGGCGCCGGCAATCGCCGCCGAAAGTCGTATTTTTCGACGGACGCCGGTCGTCGCCTCGCCCCTTCCGTCGCACCGATGGGCGCCCGGGTCTGCGCCGAGAGTAGCATCGATCTTTCGCGTAAGCGACCACGTTGGTGAGAATGTCGGAAAGCCGATCGGAATGGACGAAAACGACCGCTCAGCGAGCGACGGCGCGACCGGATTGCGAAAATGACCGCACTTTGGGCGTCGCCAGCCTTCCTATGGGACCGATCGGGAAGCCAAACACCTCGATCCGAAGCGTCTCGACCTCGTGCACATTTACGCGTAACCATTTTGACGGGGGTGGAAAACTCGACCCGCAATCGCCGGCGAAAGTCGACTTTTACCGAATTGCGGACGTTGCGACGCCATTCTAGGGGAAACGATCGGCGCGTTATCCACCTCATTCGAATCGTTATTTTTTCTTCAAATTTACATACCAGTGGCCGAGCTATGACGCCATTTTAAATTTTTTCACAAATTCGGAAAAAAAAAAATGGCGTCCGATCGACTTCTCGCCCGGCCCATTCGTGTTACGCGTTATTTTTTCTCGAAAATTTACATAACGGTCTGGGGTTGGCAAGTTGCAACGGGGCGCCGGCAATCGCCGCCGAAAAGTCGGGATTTTCGACGGACGCCGGTCGCGCCGTGCCCCTTCGTCGCACCGATCGGCGCCCGGTCTGCGCCGAAAGTAGCACGATCTTCGCGTAAACGATCAACGTTATGAGAACGGTGCGAAAAGCCGATCGGACTGGACGAAAACGACCGTGAGCGACACCCCTGCGCGACGTTGATTGCGAAAATGACCGCATTTTTGGGGCGTCGCCACGCCCTTCATATGGGCCCGATCGGGAAGCCAAACACCTCGATCGAAGCGTATCGACCTCGTGCACATTTACGCGTAGCCATTTTGACGGGTGGTGGAAAACTCGGAGACCGCAAACAATCGCCCGGCGAAAGTGACTTTTTACCGAATTGCGGACGTTTGCGACGCCCGTCCTTATGGCAGACCGATCGGCGCGTTAATCCACCCTCATTCGAATCGTTATTTCTTTCTTCAAATTGACAATACAGTTGCCGAGCTCTGACGCAATTTTAAATTTTGTTTCAAAAATTCGGAAAAAAAAAAATGGCCGTCGATCGACTTCTCGCCCGGCCATTCGAACGCGTTATTTTTTTCTGAAAATTTACATATCGGTCTGGGGTTGGGCAAGTTCAACGGGGCGCGCAATCGCCGCGAAAGTCGGATTTTTTCGTACGGGACGCGGTCGTCGCCGTGCCCTTTCGTCGCACCGATCGGCGCACCGGTCTTGCGCCGAAATTAGCATCGATCTTTCGCGGTAAACGGACCAGTTGGTGGGTGAGAACGTCGAAAAGCCTGATCGGGACTGTCCCCCCCCCCCCCCCCCCCCCCGAAAACGACCGCTGAGCGAAGCGAGCCTCTGCGCTACGGATTGCGAAAATGAGCCGCACTTTGGGGGCGTCGCCACGCCCTTCTATGTGACCGATCGGAAGCCAAACAACTCGATCGCAGCGTCTCGACCTCGTGCACCATTTACGCGTAAGCCATTTGACGGGGTGAAAACTCGAACCGCAACGCCCGGCGAAAGTCGACTTTTTACCGAATTGCGGACTGTTGCGACGCCCTTTCCTATGGAACCGGATCGGGGCGCGTATCCACCTCATTCCGAATCGTATTTTTTTCTTCAAATTAAAATACCAGTTGACGAGCTCTGACGCCATTTTAAATTTTTTCAAAATCGGAAAAAAAAAAAATGGCCGTCCGATTCGACTTCTCGCCCGGACCATTCGACGCGTTATTTTTTCTGAAAATTACATACAGGTCTCGGGGTGGAAAGTTCAAACGGGTGGGCCGGCAAATCGCCGCCGAAAGTCGGATTGCTTCGACGGACGCCGAGTCTGCCGTGCCCTTCGTCGCACCGATCGGCGCCCGGTTCTGCGCCGAAGTGCATCGATCTTTCGCGGTAAAAACGCCACGTTGGTGGAGAACGTCGAAAAGCCGATCGGGACTTGACGCAACAAACGACCGCTGAGCGATGCGACCCTGCGCGACGGATTGCCGAAAAGACCGCACTTTGGGCGTCGCCACGCCCCTCCTATGGGACCGATCGGTGAAGCCAAAAACACTCGATCGAAGCGTCTCGACTCGGCACATTTACGGTAAGCCATTTTGACGGGGGTGGAAAAACTCGACCCGCAAATCGCCGGCCGAAAGTCGACTTTTACCGAAGTGCGGACGTTGCGGACGCCCTTCCTATGAACCCCGATCGGCGCGGATCCACATCATTCGAACGTTATTTGTCTTCAAATTTACATACCAAGTTTGCCGAGCTCTGACGCCATTTGAAATTTTTTCAAAATTGGAAAAAAAAAGGGAGTCCGATTCGGACTCTCGCCCGGCCCCATTCGACGCGTATTTTTTTTTGAATTTACATACCGGTCTGGGTTGCGCAAGTTCAACGGGGCGCCGGCAATCGCCGCGAAAGTCGGATTTTTCGTACGGACGACGGTCGTCGCAGTGCCCCCTTCCGTCGCACCAGATAGGCAGCCGGGTCTGCTCCGAAAAGTAAGAGGCATCGATACTTTTCCGCCGGTAAACGACCACGTGTGAGAAACGTCGAAAAAGCCGATCGGGACTGGAAGAAAACGACCGCTGAGCGAAGCGGAATGCGCGACGGATTGCGAAAAATGACGCATTGGGGGCGTCGCCACGCCCTGCCTATGGGACCGATCGGGAAGCCAAACACCTCGATCGAAGCGTCTCGACCTCGTGCAAATTTACCGAGTAAGCCATTTTGACGGGGGTGAAAACTCGACCCGCCAATCGCCCGGCGAATGTCGACTTTTTACGAATTGCGGACGTTAGCGACGCCCTTCCTATGAACCCGATCGGGCGCGTTATCCAACCTCATTCGAATCGTTATTTTTGTCTCAAATTTACATACGAGTTGCGAGCTCTGACGCCATTTAAATTTTTTCAAAATTAGGGAAAAAAAAATGTGCGTTCCGACGACTTCTCGCCCGGCCCATTCGACGCGTTATTTTTTTCTGAAAAGTTAAATAACCGGTCTGGGTTGGCAAGTTCAACGGGGCGCCGGCAATCGCCGCCGAAAGACGGAGTTTTCGACGGACGCCGGTCGTAGGCCGTGCCCCTTCGTTCGCACCGATCGGCGGCCCGGTCTTGCGCTCAAAGTAGCATCGATCTTCGCGTAAACGACCACGTTGGTGAGAACGTCGAAAAAGCCGTCGGGACATGGACGAGAAACGACGCTCAGCGAAGCGACAGCTGCGCGACGGATTGCGAAAATGCACCGCACTTTGGGGCGTCGCCAAGCCATTCCTATGGGACCGATCGGGGAGCCAAACACCTCGATCGAAGCGTCTCGACCTCTGTGCCACAATTTCGCGTAAGCCATTTGAGCGGGGTGGGAAAACTCGACCCGCAACGGCCCGGCGAAAGTCGACTTTTTACGGAATTGCGGACGTTGTCTGGACGCCCTTCCTATGGGACCGATCGGCGCCTATCACCTCATTCTAATCGTTATTTTTTTCTTTTTTCTTTTTTTTTTTACTTCAAATTTACACCACCAGTTGCCGAGCTCTGACCATTTAAATGTGTTTCACAAAATTCGGGAAAAAAAAAATGGGTCCCGATCGACTCTCGCCCGGCCCATTAGAAGCGTTATTTTTTTCTGAAAATTTACATACGGTTGGGGATTGGCACAAGTTCAAACGGGTAGCCGGCAATCGCCGCGAAAGTCGGATTTTTTCGACGGGCGCCGGTCGTCGCCGTGCCCCCGTCGTCGCAACGATCGGCGCCCGGTCTGCGCCGAAAGTAGCATCAGCATCTTTCGCCGTAAACGACACGTTGGTGAGAACGTCGAAAAGCCGATCGGAGATGGACGAAAACGACCGCTGAAGCGAGCGACTGCGCGACGGATTGCGAAAATGACCCGCACTTTGGGGCGTCGCCAGCCTTCATATGGGACCGATCGGGGGAAGCCAAAACACCTCGATCGAAGGTCTCGACCTCGGTGCAAATTTACGCGTAAGCCATTTTGACGGGGGTGGAAAACTCGACCGCAAATCGCCCGTGCCCCCCCCCCGCGAAAGTCGACTTTTTACCGAATGCGGACGTTTGCGGACGCCCTTCATATGGGACCGCTCGGCGCGTTATCCCCCTATTCGAATCGTTTATTTTTTTTTCAAATTACATAACAGTGCCGAGCTCTGACGCCATTTAAATTTTTTCAAAAGTCGGAAAAAAAAAAAATGGCGTCCGATCGACTTCTAGCCCGGCCCATTTCGACGCGTTATTTTTTTCTGAAAAATTTACATACCGGGGTCGGGGTTTGGCAAGTTAAAGGGGCGCCGGCAATCGCCGCCGAAAGTCGGATTTTTCGACGGACGCCGGTAGTCGCCGTGCCCCTTTCCGCGCACCGATCGGCGCACGGTCTGCGCCGAAAGTAGCACGATCTTCGCGTAAACGACACGTGTGAGAACGTCGAAAAGGACCGATCGGACTGGACGAAAACGACCGCTGAGCGAAGCGACTGCGCGACGGATTGCGGAACATGACAGACCACTGGGTGCGTCGCCACGCCCTTACTATGGGGACGATCGGGAAGACAAACACCTCCGATCGAAGCGTCTCGACCTCGTGCACATTTACGCGTAAAGCCATTTTGACGGGGGTGGAAAACTCGACCCGCATTCGCCCGGCGAAAGTCGATTTTTTACGAATTGCGGGATCGTTGCGAAGCACCCCTTCTATGGGACCGATTCGGCGCTATCCACCTCATTCTAATCGTTATTTTTTTCTTCAAATTACCCTACCAGTTGCCGACGCTAATGGACGCCATTTTAAATTTTTCAAAATTCGGAAAAAAAAAATGGCGTCCGATCGACTTTCGCACGGCCCATTCGACGCGTCTATTTTTTTCTGAAAATTTACATACCGGTCGGGGAGGCAAGTTCAAACGGGGCGCCGGCAATCGCCGCGGAAAGTAGGATTTTCGACGGACGCGGTCGTCGCCGTGCCCCTTCCGAGCACGATCGGCGCCCGGTTCTGCGCGAAAGTAGCATCGATCTTTCGCGTAAAAACGACCACGTTGGTTGAGAACGCGAAAAGACGATCGGACTGGACGAAAACGACGCTGAGCGAGCGACTGCGCGACGGATTGCGCAAAATGGACCGCACTTTGAGGCGTCCTCCAGCCCTTCCGATGGGACCGATCGGGAAGACAAAACACCTCGATCGGTAAGCGTCTCGACCTCGTGCACATTTACGCGGTAAGCCAGTTTGAAGGGGGTGGAAACCGACCCGCAATTCGCCGGGAAAGTCGACTTTTTACCGAATTCGCGGACGTTCGACCGCCCTTCCTATGGGACCGATCGGGCGCGTTATCCACTCATTCGAATCGTTATTTTTCTTCAAAATTGAATACCAGTTGCCGCAGCTCGACGCCATTTAAATTTTTTCAACAAATTCGGAAAAAAAAAATGGCGGTCCGATATCGGACTCACGCCGGCCAATTCGACGCGTTATTTTTTTCTGAAAATGTAGCATACAGGTCTGGGAGTTGGCAAGTTTCAACGGCGAGCGCCGGCAATCGCCGCCGAAAGTCGTATTTTTTTTCGACGGACGCGGTCGTCGCCGTGCCCCTTCCGTCGCACCGATCGGCGCCCGGTCTTGAGCCGAAAAGTAGCAGCGATCTTCGCGTAACGACCCAAGTTGGTGAGAACGTCGACGAAAAAAGCCGATCGGACTGGACGAAAACGACCGCTGAGCGAGCGAATGCGCGACGGATTGCGAAAATGACCCACACTGTGGGGCGTTCGCGCCACGCCCTTTCCTATGGGACCGACGGGAAGCCAAACACCTCGATCGAAAGCGTCTCGACCTCGTGAACAATTTACGGCGTAAGACATTTTGACGGCGGGGGTGGAACAACTCGTACACGCCTCGCCCGGCGAAGTCGACTTTTACCCGAATTGCGGACGTGCGACGCCCTCCTATGGACCGATCGGCGCGTATCCCCCTCATTCGAATCGTTATTTTTTTCTTTAAAATTTACATACCACGTTGCCGAGCTCTGACGCCATTTTAAATTTTTTCAAAATTTCGGAAAAAAAAAAATGGCGTCCGATCGACTTCTCGCGGCCCATTCGACGCGTTAATTTTTTCTAAAGAAAAATTTACATACCGGTCTGGGGTTGGCAAGTTCAACGGGGCCGCCGGCAATCGCCGCCGAAAAGTCGGATTTTTCGGACGGACGCCGGTCGTCGCCGTGCCCCTTCCGTCGCATCGATCGGCGCCCGGTCTGCTGCCGAAGTTAGCATCGGAATCTTTCGCGTAAAACGACCACGTTGATGAGAAAGTCGAAGAAGCCGATCGGAATGGACGAGGAAACGACCACGCTGAGCGAGCGACTGCGAGAAGGATTGCGAAAATGACCGCAATTTGGGGCGTGCCACGACCTCCTATGGGGACCGATCGGGAAGCAACACCTCGATCGAGCGTCTCGACCTCGGCACATCTTACGCGTAAGCCTTTTGACGGGGGGTGGAAAACTCGACCCGCAAATGCCCGGCGGGAAAGTCGACTTTTACGAATTGCGGCGTTGCGACGCCCCTTCCTATGGGCCGATCGTGCGCGTTATCCACCTCATTCGAATCGTATTTTTTTCTTCAAATTGACATACAGTTGCCGAGCTTCTGACGCCATTTAAATTCTTTTCAAAATTCGGAAAAAAAAAAAGGCGTCCGATCGACTTCTCGCCCGTCCCATTCGAACGCGTTATTTTTTCTGAAAATTTACATACGAGTCTGGGGTTGGCAAGTCAACGGGGCTGGCGCCGGCAATCGCCGCCGAAAAGTCGGATTTTTTCGACGGAAACGCCGGTCGTCGCCGTGCCCCTTCACGTCGCCACCGATCGGCGGCCCGGTCTGCGCCGTCAAACGAAAGTAGCATCGATCTTTCGCGTACCACGACCACGTGATGAGAAAACGTCGCCCCCCCTGAAAATCCGATCGGACGGACGAAAACGACGCTCTGAGGAGCGACTGCGCGACGGATTGCGAAAATGACCGCACTTTGGGGCGCGCCCACGCCTTCTTACGGGACCGATCGGGAAGCCAAACACCTCGATCCGAAGCGTCTCGACCCGTGCACATTTACGCGTAAGCCATTTTGACGGGGGTGGAAAACTCGACCCGCACAATCGGCCCGGCGAAAGTCGGACTTTTTTACCGAATTGCGGACGTTGCGACGCCTTCCATGGGGAACCGATCGGCGGCGTTATCACATCATTAGAATCGTTTATTTTGTTCTTCAAAATTTACGACCAGTTGCCGAGCTCTGACCCATTTTAAATTTTTTCAAAATTCGGAAAAAAAATGGCGTCGATCGACTTCTCGCCACGGCCCATTCGACGCGTTATTTTTTTCTGAAATTTACATACCGGTCTGGGGTGGCAAGTTCAACGGGCGTCGCCGGCAATCGCCGCCGAAAAGTCGGATTTTTCGACGGACGCCGGTCTCGCCGTGCCCCTCCGTCGCACCGTCGGCGCCGGTCTGCGCCGGAAAGTAGGCATCGCTCTTTCGCGTTAACGACCACGTTGGTGAAGAAACGTCGAAAAGCGATCGGGCTGGACGAAAACGACCGTCTCGAGCGAGCGACTGCGCGACGGATTGCGAAAATGACCGCACTTTGGGGCGTCGCACGCCCTTCCTATGGGACCGATTGGGAAGCCAAACACCTCGATCGAAAGCGTCTCGACCTCGTGCACATTTACGCGTAATCCATTTTGACGGAGGGTGGAAAACTCGACCCGCATTCGCCGGCGAAAGTCGACTTTTTACCCCGAATTGCGGACGTTGCGACGCCCTTCCTATGGGGACGATCGGCGCGTATCCACCTTCATTCGGAATCGTTATTCTTTTTCTTCAAATTACATACCAGTTTGCCGAGCTCTGACGCCATTTTTAAATTTTTCAAAATTCGGAAAAAAAAATGCGTCCGATTCGACCTTCTCGCCCGGCCCATTCGACGCGTTATTTTTTTATGAAAATTTACATTTACCGGTCTGGGGTGGCAAGTTCAACGGGGGCGCCGGCAATTCGACCGCCGAAAGTCGGAATTTTTCGACGGACGCCGGTCGTCGCCGTGCCCCTTCCGTCGCACGATCGGGCGCCCGGTCTGCGCGAAGTAGCATCGATGTTTCGGCGTAAACGACCACCGTTGATGAGAACGCGAAAAGCCGATTCGGACTGGACGAAAAACGACCGCTGAAGCGAGCGACTGCGCGACGGATTGCGGAAATGCACGCACTTTGGGGGTCGCACGCCCTTCCTATGGGACCGATCGGGAAGCCAAACACCTGATCCGAAGCGTCTCGACCTCGTGCCACATTCGCGTAAGCCATTGTGACGGGGGGGGGTGGAAAACTCGACCCGCAACGCCCGGCGCAAGTCACTTTTTACCGAATAATTGCGGACGTTGCGACGCCCTTCCTATGGGGAACCGATCGGGGCGTTTATCACCTCATCGAATCGTTATTTCTTTTCTTCAAATGACATTACCAGTTGCCGAGCTCTGACGCCATTTAAATTTTTTCAAATTCGGAAAAAAAAACTGGCGTCGATCGACTTCTCGCCCGGCCCATTCGACGCGTTATTGTTTCTGGAAAAATGTACATACGGTCCTGGGGTTGGAAGTTTCACCGGGGGCGCCGGCAATCGCGCCGAAAGTCGGATTTTTCGGACGGAGCCGGTTCGTCGCCGGCCCCTTTCCGTCGCCACCGACGGCGCCCGGTCTGAGGCCGAAAGTAGCATCGATCTTTCGCGTAAACGACCACGTATGGGAGAACGTCGAAATCCGATCGGATCTGGACGAAAACGACCGCTGAGCGAGCGATGGCCCCCTGCGCGAACGGATGCGAAAAGTGACCGCCCGCACTTTGGGGCGTGCCACGCCACTTCCTATCGGGACACCGATCGGGAAGCCAAAAACCTCGATCGAAGCGTCTCGACCGGTTGCAAATGTACGCGTAAGGCCATTTTGACGGGGGTGGAAAACTCGACCCGCAACGCCGGCGAAAGTCGACTTTTTACCGAACTGCGGACGTTTTGCGACGGCCCTCTATGGGACAGATCGGCGCGTTATCCACACTCATCGAATATCGTTATTTGTTTCTTCAAATTTACTACCAGTTGCCGAGCTCCTGACGCCATTTTAAATTTTGTCAAAATTCGGAAAAAAAAAAAAAAAAAAAAGGCCGTCCGATCGACTTCTCGCCCGGCCCATTCGACGCGTTATTTTTTTCTGAAATTTACCATACCGGTCTGTTGGGTTGGCACTGTTCAACGGGTCGCCGGCAATCGCCGCCGAAAGTCGGATTTTTCGACGGACGCCGGTCGTGCGCGTGCCCCTTCCGTCGCACCGAGCGGCGCCGGTTTGCGACGAAAGTAGCATCCGATCTTTCGCGTAAAAACGACCACTTGGTGAGAAACGTCGAAAGCCGATCGGACTGGACGAAAACGAACCGCTGAGAGAGTGACTGCGCGACGGAGTGCGAAAATGACCGCACTTTTGGGGGGCGTCGCCACGACCCTTTCCTATGGGAACCGATCGCGGAGCCAAACACCTCGATCGAAGCGTCTCGACCTCGTTCACATTACGCTGTAAGCACCATTTTGACGGGGGGGAAAACTCGACCGCAATCGCCGGCGAAAGTCGGACTTTTACACGAATTGCGACGTGGCGACGCCCTTTCTATGAACCGATCGGCGCGTATCCACCTCATTAGAATCGTTATTTTTGTCGTCAAAAATTTTACTTACCAGTTTGCGAGCTTCTGACGCCATTTTAAAATTTTTTCAAATTCGGAAATAAAAAAGCGTAAGATCGGACTTTCTCGCCCCCGGCCCCATTCGACGCGTTATTTTTTTCTGAAAATTACATACCGGTCTGGGCGTTGCAAGTTCAATTCGGGCGGCGCCGGCAAATCGCCGCCGAAAAAGGTCGGATTTTCGACGGACGCGGTCGTCGCCGCGTGCCCTTCCGTCGCACCGATTGGCGCCCGGTCGCGCCGAAAGTAGCATCGATCTTTCGCGTAAACGACCACGTGGTGAAAACGTCGAAAAGCCGATCGGATGGACGAAAACGAACGCTGAGCGGCGACTGCGCGTCGGATTGCGAAAATGACCGACACTTTGGCGGCGTCGCACGCCCTCCTAGGAGACCGATGGAAGCCAAACACCGATCGAAGGTTCTCGACCTGTGACAACATTTACGCGTAGCCATTTTGACGGGGCGTGGAAACTCGACCCGCAATCGCCCGAGCCGAAGTCGACTTTTTACCGAATTGCGGACGTTGCGGACGCCCTTCTATGGGGACCGATCGGCGCGTTATCCTCCTATCGAATCGTATTTTTTTTTCTTCAAATTACATACCAGTTCCGAGCTCTGACGCATTTTAAATTTTTTCAAAATTCGGAAAAAAAAAAAAATGGCGTCCGATCGACTCTCGCCCGGCCCATTCGACGCGTATTTTTCGAAAATTTACATACCGGCTGGGGTTGGCAAGTTCAACGGGGCGCCGGCAATCGCCGCCGGAAAGTCGGATTTTTCGACGGAAGCGGGTCGTCGCCGTTGCCCCTTCGTCGCACCGTCGGCGCCCGGTCTGCGCCGAAAAGTAGCATCGATTACTTTCGCCGTAAACGACCACGTTGGTGAGAACGTGGCGAAAAAGCCGTATCGGGACTGGACGAAAACGACCTGCTGAAGCGAGCGACTGCGCGAGGATTTGCGAAAATGACCCGCACTTTGGGCGTCGCCACGCCCTTCCTATGGGGGACCGATTGGGGAAGCCAAACACCCGATCGAAGCGTCTCGACCTCGTGCACAGTTTACGCGTAAGCCATTTTGACGGGGGTGGAAAAACTCGACCCGCCAATCGCCCGGCGAAAGTCGACCTTTTACGAATGCGGACGTTGCGACGCCCTTCCTATGGGACCGATGGCGCGATCACTCATCGAATTCCGTATTTTTTCTTCAAATTTACATACCAGTTGCCGCGACACTCTGACGCCTTTTAATTTTTCAAAATTAGGAAATAAAAAAATGGGCGTCGATCGACTTCTCGCCCGGCCCATCGGACGCGTTATTTTTTTCTGAAAATTTACATACGGTCTGGGGTTGCAAGTTCAACGGGGCGCCGGCAATGCCGACGAAAGTCGGGATTTGCGACGGACGACTTCGTCGCCGTTCGTACCAAGTGCCCTTCCGTCGCACCGATCGGCGCCGGTCTGCGCCGAAAGTAGCCATCGATCTTTCGCGTAAACCGACCCACGTGGTGAGAAACGTCGAAAAGCCGATCGGACTGGACGAAAACGACCGCCTGAAAGCGAGGAGCGACTGCGCGACAGGATTGCGGAAAATGACAGCCTTTTGGGGCGTCGCCACGCCCTTCCTATTTTTTTTTTTGGGACCGACGGGAAGCCAAACACCTCGATCGAAGCGTCTCGACACGTGCACCATTACGCGTAAGCCATTTTGACGGGGTGGAAAACACTCGACCCGCAATCGCCCGGCGGAAAGTGACTTTTTACCGAATTGCGGACGTTGCGACGCCCTTCTATGGGACCCCCCCCCCCCCCGATCGGCGCCGTTATTCCACCTCATTCGAATCGTTATTTTTTCTTCAAACTTTACATACCATTGCCGAGATCTGAAGCCATTTTAATTTTTTCAAAAATTACGGAAAAAAAAAAATGGGTCCGATCGATTCTCGCCCGGCCATTCGACGCGTTATTTTTTTCCGAAAATTTACATACCGGTCTGGGTTGGCAAGTTCAACGGTGCGCCGGCACTCGCCGCCGAAAGTCGGATTTTTCGACGGACGCCGGTCGTCGGCCGTGCCCTTCCCGTCGCCACCGATCGGCGCCCGGTCTGCGCCGAAAGTGCATCGATCTTTCGCGTAAACACACGCACGACCACACCAAGTAGGGTGTGAGAGGGTAGATGGACCCTACGGACAGAAACGGATAACTGGGACGATTATCGGAAGCATAAACCACCGCGTGAGAGTACACAGTGAAAAAGGCCGAATCGGACTGGACGAAAAACGCCCGCTGAGGCGAGCGAAACGCCGGACGGATCTGCGAAAATGACTGCACCACTTTGGGCGTCGCCACGCCCTTCCTATGGGAACGATCGGGAAAGCCACAACACCTCGATCGAAGCGTCTCGGACTCGTGCACCATTGAAGCGTAAGCCATTTGACGGGGGGTGGAAAAACTCGACACGCAATCGCCGGCGAAAGTCCGACTTTTACCGGAATGCGGACGTGCGACGCCCTTCTTAGGGGGACCGATCGGAGCGTTATCCACCTCATTCGAATCGTTATTTTTTTCTTCAATTTACACTACCAGTGGCCGAGCTCTGGACGCCATTTTAAATTTTCAAAATTCGAGAAAAAAAAATGGTCGCCGATCGACTCTCGCCCGGACCATTCGACGCGTTATTTTTTTTCTGAAAATTTACATACCGGTCTGGGGTTGGCAAGTTTAAACGGGGCGCCGGCAATCGCCGCCGATAAGTCGGATTTTCGACGGACGCCCGGTCGTCGCCGTGCCCCTTTCCGTCGCACCGACCGGCGCCCGGTCTGCGCCCGAAAGTAGCATCGATCTTTCGCGTAAACGACTCCATTTTGGTGAGAACGTCGCGAAAAGCCGATCGGGACTGGACGAAAACGAACCGCTGAAGCGAGCGACCTGCGCGGACAACGGATGCGAAAATGACCGCACTTTGGGGCGTCGCCCACGCCCTTCTATGGGACCGATAGGGAAGCCAAACACCTCGATCGAAGCCGTCTCGACTCGTGCAAATTTTTACGCGTAAGCCATTTTGACGTGGGCCATGGAACACTCGACCCGCAATCGCCGGCGGAAAGTCGGATTTTTTACCGAATTGCGGACGTTGCGACGCCCTCCTATGGGACCGATCGGCGCGTTATCCACCTCATCGAATCTGATTTTTTTCTTCAAATTTACATACCAGTGCCGAGCTCTGACGCCATTTTAAATTTTTTCAAAAATTCGAAAAAAATGGCGTCCGATCGCCTTCTCGCCCGCCATTGACGCGTTATTTTTTTCTGAAAATTTACTACCGGTCTGGGGTTGGCACGTTTCCAACGGGGCGCCGGCAATCGCCGCCGGAAATTCGGGGATTTGTCGACGGACGCCGGTCGTTCCGCCGTGCCCCTTCCGTCGCCACCCGATCGGCGCCCGGTCTGCGCCGGAAAGTAGATCGATCTTTCGCGCGTAAAAACCATACACGTTGGTGAGGAAAGTCGAAAAGCCGATCGGACTGGACGAAAACGGGACCGCTGAGCGAGCCGATCTGCGCGACGGATTGCGAAAATGACGCACTTTGGGCGTCGCCACGCCCTCCTATGGGACGATCGTGAAGCCAAACACCTCGATCGAGCGTCTCGACCTCGTGCAACATTACGCGTAAGCCATTTGACGGGGTATGGAAAACTCGACCCGCAAGTCGCCCGGCCGAAAGTCGACTTTTTTTACCGAATGCGGACGTTGCGACGCCCTTCCTAGGGGACCGATCGGCGCGTTATCCACCTCATTCGAATCGTATTTTTTTTCTTCAAATTGACATACCAGTTGCGAGCTCTGGACGCCATTTTAAATTTTTTCAAAATCGGAAAAAAAAAATGGGTGTCCGATCGCCTTCTCGCCCGGCCCATCGACGGTTATTTTTTTCTGAAAATTTACATGAACCGGTCTGGGGTGGCAAGGTTCACGGGGCGCCGGCAATCGCCGCCCGACGAAAGTCGGATTTTTTCGACCGGACGCCGGTCGTCCGCCCGTGCCCCTTCCGTCGCACCGATCGGCGCCGGTCGCGCCGAAAGTAGACATCGATCTTTACGCGAAACGACACGTTGGTGAGAACGGTCGAAAAAAGCGATCGGACTGGACGAAAACGAACCGCTGAGCGAGCGAGTACTGCGCGACGGATTGCGAAAATGACCCGCACGTTGGGGCGTTTGCCACGCCCTTCCTATGGGACGATAGGGAGACAAAACAACTCGATCGAAGCCGTCTCGCCCTCGTGCAAATTACGCGTAAGCCATTTTTGACGGTGGTGGAAAACTCGACCCGCAATCGCCGGCGAAAAAGTCGACGTTCTTTTACCGAATGCGGGACGTTGCCGACGCCCTTCCTATGGGACCGATCGGCGCGCGCGTTCATCACCTCATTCGAATCGTTATTTTTTCTTCAAAAAATATTTAATACCAGTTGCCGAGCTCTGAACGCCCCATTTTAAATGTTTCAAAATTCGGAGAAAAAAAAATGGCGTCCGATGCTGCTCGCCCGGCACATTCGACGCGTATTTTTTCTGAAAATTTACCATACCGGTCTAGGGGTTGGCAAGTTCAAACGGGCGCCGGCAATCGCCGCCGAAGTCGGATTTTTCGACGGACGCCGGGTCGTCGCCGCTGCCCCTTCCGTCGCACCGATCGGCGCCCGGTTCTGCGCCGAAAGTAGCATCGATCTTCGCGTAAACGACCACGTTGGTGAGAACGTCGAAAAGCCGATCGGAAGGACGGAAAACGACCGCTGAGCGAGCGGGATCTGCGCGACGTGATTGCGAAAATGACCGCACTTTTGGGGCGTTCGCCACGCCCTTTCCTATGGGACGATCGGGGAAGCCAAAACACCTCGATTCGAAAGCGTATCGGACCCTCGTGCACATTTACGCGTAATCCATTTGACGGGGGGGGGACAAGCTCGACCCGCAAGCGCCGGCGAAAGGTCGACTTTTTACCGAATTGCGGACGTTGCGACGCCCTTTCCTATGGGGACCGATCGGCGCGGTTATCACCTCATTCGAACCGTGAGTTTTTCTTCAATTTGACATACCAGTGCCGAGCTATGACGCCCATTTTAAATTTTTTCAAAATTCGGAAAAACAAAATGGCGTCCGCTCGACTTCTCGCCCCGGCCATTCGACGCGTTATTTTTTTCTGAAAATTTAACATACCCGTCTGGGGTTGGCAAAGTCAAACGGGGCGCCGGAATCGCCGCGAAAGTCGGATTTTTCGACGACGCCGGTCGTCGCCGTGCCCCTTCCGTAGCACCGATCGGGCACGGTCTGCGCCGAAAGTAGCATCGATCTCGCGTTAAAAACGACACGTTGGTGAGAAACGTCGGAAAGCGATCGGACTGGGACGAAAACGACCGCCTGAGCGAGCGACCTGCGCGACGGATTGCGAAAATGACGCACTTTGGGGCGTCCGGCCACGCCCTTCCTATGGGGACCGATCGGGAAGCCAAACACCTCGATCGAAGGTCTATCGACCTCGTGCACATTTAACGCGTTCAAGCATTTTGACGGGGGTGGAAAACTCGACCCGCAATCGCCCGGCGAAAGTCGACTCTTTTTACCGAATTGCGGACGTTGCGACGCCCTTCATGGGACCGAATCGGCTGCGTTATCCCCCTCATTCGAATCGTATTTTTTTCTTCAAATTACCATATCAGTTGCGAGCTCTGACGCCATTTAAATTTTTTCAAAATTCGGAGAAAAACAAAAATGGCGTCCGATCGACTTCTCGCACGACCCATTCGACGCGTATTTTTTCTGAAAATTTACATACCGGTCTGGGGTTGCAAGTTCAACGGGGCGCCGGCAATCGCCGCGAAAAGTCGGATTTTCGACGGACGCCGGTCGTCAGCCGTGACCCCTTCCGTCGCACCGATCGACGCCGTTCGCGCCGAAAGTAGCAGCGATCTTTCGCGTAAACGACCACGGTGGTTGAGAAACGTCGAAAAGCCGATCGGACTCTGACGAACAACGACCGCCCCCCTGAGCGAGCGATCTGCGCGACGGATTGCGAAAATGACCGCACTTTGGGGGTCGCCACGCCTTCCTATGGGAACCGATCGGGAAGCCCAAACACCTCGATCGAAGCGTCTCGACCTCGTGACATTTACGCGTCAAGTAATTTTGACGGGGGTGGAAAACTCGACCGCAATCGCCCGGCGAAAGTCCGACTTTTTACCGAGATGCGGACGTTGCGACGCCCTTCCTATGGAGACCTATCGGCGCGTTATCCACCTCATTCGAATCGTTATTTTTTCTTCAAATTTACATACCAGTTGCCGAGCTCTGACGCCATTTTAAATTTTTTCAAAAATTCGGAAAAAAAAAATGGCGCCCGATCGCACTTCTCGCCCGGGACCATGCGACGCGTTATTTTTTTCTGAAAAATTTACATCCTCGGTCTGGGTTGGCAAGTTCAAGGGGCGCCGGCAAGCGCGCCGAAAGTCGGATTTTTCGACGGACCGCCGGCGTCGCCGTGCCCCCTTCCGTCGCACCGATCGGCGCCCGCGTCTGACGCCGGAAAGTAGCATCGGTCTTCGCGTAAACGACACGTGGTGAGAACGTCGAAAAGCGATCGGAGCTGGACGGAAAACAACGCTGAGCGAGCGACTGCGCAACGGATTTTGTCAAATGACCGCACTGTGGGGCCGTCGCCACGCCCCTTCTATGGGACGATCGGGAACGCCAAACACCTCGATCGAAGCGGTTCGACCTCGGGCACATTACGAGTAAGCCATATTTTGACGGGGGTGTGGAAAACTCGAGCCCGCAATAGCCCGGCGAAGTGACTTTTACGAATTGCGGGGACGTTGCGATTGGTCGCCCTCCTATGAGACCGATCGGCGCGTTATCCACTCATTCGAATTCTTGATTTTTTCTTCAAATTTACATACCAGTGCCGAGCTCTGACGCCATTTTAAATTTTTCAAAATTCGGGAAAGAAAAAAAAAATGGTCGTCCGATCGACTTTCGCCCGCCCATTCGAACGCGTATTTTTTCTGAAAATTAAATACCGGTCTGGGGTGGCAAGTTCAACGGGGCGCCGGCATCCCCGCCGAAAGTCGGATTATTATTTTCGACGGACGCCGAGTCGTTCGCCGTGCCCCTTCCGTCGCACCGATCGGCGCACGGTCTGCGCGAAAGTAGCACGATCTTAGCGTAAACGACCACGTTGGTGAGAAACGTCGAAAAGCCGATCGGACTGGACGAAACGACCGCTGGAGCGAGCGAACTGCGCGACGGATTGCGAAAATGACCGCACTTGTGGCGTCGCCACGCCCTTCCTATGGGACGCTCGGGAGCAAACACCTCGATCGAAGCTGTGTCTTCTTCGACTTATTCCTGTGATACATTTTACGCGTAAGCCATTTTGACGGGGGGTGGAAACTCGACCCGCATCGCCCGGCGAAAAGTCGACTTTTTACCGAAGTGCAGGACGTTGCGACGCCCTCCTTCCTAGGGACCGATCGGCGCGTTATCCACCTCATTCGAATCGTTATTTTTTCTGAAAATTTACATACCAGTTGCGAGCTCTGACGCCCATTTTAAATTTTTATTCAAAATATCGGAAAAAAAAAATGCAGCGTCGATCGACTTCTCGCCCGACCCATTCGACGAGTTATTTTTTCTGAAAATTTATACCGGTACGGGTTGGAAAGTTCAACGGGGCGCGGCAATCGCCGCCGAAAGTCGGATTTTTCGACGGACGCCGGTCGTCGCCGTGCCCCCTCCGTCGCACCGTTCGGGGCCCCGGTCTGCGCCGGAAAGTAAGCATCGATCTTCGCTGTAAACGACCACGTTGGTCGAGAACGGCGAAAAAGCCGATCGGATATGGACGAAAACGACCGACGAGCGAGGACTGCGCGACGGATGCGAAAATGACGCGCACTTTGGGGCGTCGCCACGCGCCTTCCTATGGGGACCGATCGGGAAGCCAAACACCTCGATCGGAAGCGTCTCGACCTCGTGCACATTTACGCGAAGCCATTTTGACAGGGGTGGAAAACTCGACTCGCCCAATCGCCCGGGGGAAAGTCGACTTTTTACCGAAATTGCGGACATTGCGACGCCCTTCCTATGGGACGAATCGGAGCGTTATCCAACATCATTCGAATCGTATTTTTTCTTCAAATTTACATACCAGTGCCGAGCTCTGACTCCATTTTAAATTTTTTTAAACTTCGGAAAAAAAAAATGGCGCCGATCGACTGACCGCCCGGCCCATTCGACGCGTTATTGTTTTCTTAAAATTTACATACCGGTCTAGGGTGGCAAGTTCAACGGGGCCGCCGGAAATCGCCCGCCGAAAGTCGATTTTTTCGACGACGCGGTCGTCGCCGTGCCCCTTCCGTAGCACGATCGGCGCCGGTCTGCGCCGCCGGAAAGGTAGCATTCGATCTTTCGGAGTAAACACCACGTTGGTGTGAGAACGTCGAAAAGGCCGATCGGGACTGCGACGAAAAAACGAACAGCTGAGCGACGCCGAATGCGCGACGGTATTGCGAAAATGACCGCCACTTGGGGCGTCGCCACGCCCTTCCTATGGACGATCGGGAAGCCAAACACCCGATCGAAGACGTCTCGACCTCGTGCACATTTACGCGTAAGCATTTTGACGGGGGTGGGAAAACTCGACCGCAAATCGCCCGGCGAAAGATCGACTTTTTACCGAAATTGCAGACGTTGCGACGCCCTTCCTATGGGGACCGACGGCGGTATCCCCTCATTCGAATCGTTATTTTTTTCTTAAATTTAACATATACCAGTGCCGAAGCTCTGACGCATTTTAAATTTTTTTCAAAATTCGGAAAATAAAAATGGCGTCCGATCGACTTCTTCGCCCGACCCATTCGACGCGTTATTTTTTTCTGAAAATTTACATTACCCGGTCTGGGGTTGGCAAAGTTCAACGGGGCGCCGGCAATCGCCGCCGCGCAATCGGATTTTTCGACGGGACGCCGGTCGTTCGCCGGCCACTTCCGTCGCACCGATCGTGCGCCCGGTCTGCGCCGAAAGTAGCATCATCTTCGCTGTAACGACCACGTTGGTTTGAGAACGTGAAAAAAGCCGATCGGACTGGACGCAAACGGACCGCTGGAGCGAGCGATATAACTGCGGCGACGGATGCGAAAATGACCGCACTTTGGGGGCGTCCGCCACGCCCATTCCTATGGGACCGATCGGGAAGCCAAACACCTCGATCGAAGGCCCTCTCGACCTCGTGCACATTTACGCGTAAGCCATTTGACGGGGGGAAAATCGACCCGCAATCGCCCGCGAAAGTCGACTTTTTACCGATTGGGACGTTGCGACGCCCTTCCTATGGGACCGATCGGCGCGTTTATCCACTTTCGAATCGTTATTTTTTTCTTCAAATTTACTACCAGTTGCCGAGCTCTGACGCCATTTTAATTTTTTCAAAATTCGGAAAAAAAAAAAGGCGTCGATCGACTTCTCGCCGGCCCATTCGACGCGTTATTTTTTCTGAAAATTTACATACCGGTCTGGGGTTGGCAAGTTTCAACGGGGCGCCGGCAATCGCCGCCGAAAGTCGGATTTTTCGACGGACGCCGGTCGGTCGCCGTGCCCCTTCCGTCGCACCCATCGGCGCCCGGTCTGCGCCGAAAGTAGCACGATCTTTTGCGTAAACGACCACGTTGGTTTAGAACGTCGAAAGCCGATCGGACCCGGACGATAACGACCGCTGAACGAGCGACTGCGCGACGGATTGCGAAAATGACCGCACTTTGGGGTCCTATGGGACCGATCGGGGAGCCAAACACCTCGATCGAAGCGTCTCGACCTCGTGCACATTTTCGCGTAAGCCATTTTGACGGGGGTGGAAAACCGGACCCCCAATCGCCGGCGAAAGTCGACTTTTACCGAATTGCGGACGTTGCGACGCCCTTCCTATGGGGCCGATCGGCCCCCGTTATCCACCTCATTCGAATCGTTATTTTTTTCTTCAAATTTACATACCAGTTGCCGAGCTCTGACGCCCTTTTAAATTTTTTCAAAAATTTGGAAAAAAAAAAAAGGCGTCCCATGACTTCTCGCCGGCCCATTCGACGCTTATTT
>JAMZAV010016644.1:0-11169 GCA_024449915.1 Sweltsa coloradensis | reverse complement strand
ATTGTACAATAAAACATAGGTCCCAATAGATATAAAAATGCCTTGATTACGCTCATTAGACAGTTACGCAGAATTGTTTATTACTTCAGATTTACTGTATTGATTGGTATAAATATGGTAAATGTTCTATTTAAAACGAGCAAGCAAATATTAGTTATAAAAATTGGAAAACTCAATGCCATTACGTACAGTAAATAACATGAAAAATCAAGCTATTTGATTCATTTGATTAATTACACCAACAACCATGGATGGACGTGGAGAAATGGAGAGAGAAATAATAGAAAAATGCGTAAATTGAATACAAGAATTGAAAACATTAAGATGGCAATTTGGTGTCGGGAACATGATTTTTTTTATATGGTCGAAATATCGTTCTATTAGGGAGCGAAGCTCTACTGTCAGCATCACTGTTATGTCCGTCTGTACATCCGTATCTGTGCGTGTCATGTCACAGTATAAAACCAAACAAGACATCCGATTGACATGCGTTTTTGGTGACATTGCCCTTCAACGAGGATGATATAGAATGTTTTTGATGACCCTGGGAGTCAGGTGGGAATGGCTATAGCGTCATTCAAACTGAACATAATATCACGGCCTCTCCACCAACAATATGATTTCAACCCACGAACATACGTATTTACTATTTTTAGTTTGATATCCCTCTTAAACCCGGCGCCTCCACCAACAACGACACAATGGACAATAAGTCAGTGGAAAGGGACGTACTATTTCATTTTCACATTCTTCTTCGACGATCATTTGCAGTTTCTTTGCTCCCTCTCTTTGTACTCCTGTGCCCGTACTGGTTATAGGTATACTGATGACCTAGACCTGATTGATATTTCGTTACGACAATAATAAAACATAATAGTATGCCGTTTATGAAATTACGCATCGTCCGATATGACAGGGCCTCTATTCTACTACCAGTCTACCACGGGTGCAAACGAGTTGCCAGAGCGGGAGTCAACTTTTGCCTTATACGAACAGAACCCCTGGGAGACGAAAATCGAGTAATTTGTTGCAATTGTTATTGTTATTATAATAACAGTAAGTTAAGTATTCGGTCTAGATTAACTCCTGATAAAAGTGTTGTTTCAATCTGATTTAGAATCTGACAAGCTAAACTCATCGCATTACTATAAATATGCCTGTGTGATCTCTACGGGGGGTAGCGTGGCGTACAGTATACAAATGAAGGCTACATTATGCAGATGTAGGTGATAAACGTTATGTTAGACCGCGGCTGACAATGAGTCCTAAGGGCCTCGCAGGCGAGTGTGGAGGCACGCGCCCCATGCTAGCCCACCAATACCACCAACAGCAATTTGTTCCCATGTATTCAAATAAACGCCATTCATCTCATTTTATAATGATTGTGACACTTCTACAGAGATTGAGTTGCAACATCATTGTATCCTTTGACCCACGGCGTAGCACGGATCGTATGCAAAAGACTTGAAGTTTTAAAAAGGGCCAATGACATTCAAACGGCGAACCCATAAAAATCTGCCTGTATATTTGTTTTTGATTGATTGACAAATGGCCCAATCAAATAGAATATAATGATGGGCGGGGGATATGCAAAGCTGTCCCTGTACCGAAGCGCGTGCTCTCACCTCCATTGTGGAGAACAAGACGCGGCGGTCTACGTCAGTCTGTCACAATTACCATTCAAATTTAAGGGTTGAAAAGGGGTGAGTTAATGATTGTCTACATGTCACCTCATCGGATCATGTTCCAGCTCGATTTAAAGCGCCTGCCTCGATTGCCGTACGAGAACAAGGGACTTGAGAAGGGGGTGACGCTTAATATTCAACATATGCAAAAAATATACCTATAGTGTAGGGCTTATAAACCACAAAGCCCAGCTATAAGGGTTTCAACCTTTTTTTCGTTTAGTTTCCCTATGCAAATACAGGTGAACTGAAAGGATGGCGGACTACCCTCTTATGAATAATAATTATCATATATCCCCCTGCCCCCGACACATAAATATAGATTCATAAGCGACAGAAAACATCGTCGATGTAGGCCCAGCTGTTCGCGGTTGGTTCGATTCAAACTCACCGCAATGCAACATTATAATAATGTAACACTTTCAAACTGTTGTCAAATTCAAATTTCTGTGTCGTTATGCATTTCTTGGGTCTTGGCTTTGCCTCCCCTGGTGGATGACATCAACTCGTGAGCTGGGATTTGGGCGGGTGGGGTACGCGGATGTCATGTAAAGGTACTAATTCTACAGCCACGTCGTTGCCTTGCTGTTGGAAGGGTGTTGAGTGAAGGGAGCAACTCACCTGCCCTCTTAGAGGCTTTAGGTAATGTGTTGATGTATCAATCGACACTCAGAAAGATCATGGAACTTGTTCCTACGGCGGCGATTCTTAGCTCAAGCTCCAGTGACTGGTGCATGCATGTAAATACCGTAACTAAATGTTATAGTGACATTGCACTGTTTGTGCAAGAATGTATCGTATTTTATTTTATGATAAGTAAATCAATACTATGCATAAATACCCTTTGTACAAATCAAAGAGAACTAAACCACAAACTAATCTGACCTATTTGGCAATTATCGGTCAAACGCCAAAGCCCTGTATATAATTATATGTTTTACTAGGAAAAGCTAAATCCCGCCGCGTTGATGGATGGCGAAATTTTTTTTTAAACAAAAAAAGCGAAAATTGTTATTTTTTTAATAGATCTTTTTTCGATTACGCTAAATTTCACACGAATATATAAATCGTAAAATTAAAAAGTTCTGTAAAAAAATCATTACAATGGATAAAGCATTGGTTTTATTCGTCGAAGAAATTTTAAAAATTGAAAAAAATCGTAAAATTGCGATTATAGAGAATGATTTTTCGATTGGCTCAAATTTCACACAAATATTTTAATTTCATAAAATTTAAAGGGTTTCTGGAAAAAATCTTACAAGGGGGAAAAGCATGTAGGTTTTTAAAAGACGAAAATGTTTAAAAAATTTAAAAAAAATCGAAAAATTGCGATTTTCTAAGAAAAAATTTTTCGATCGTTTTTCCCCCGTGCAGTTCTTCGTTCAAGATTTCACAGACCTCCCTAAAAATTTTTATCCCCAAATTGGGGTATTGGTTTAGCCGGAATCGTGTTCACGACCGCAAAAAATACAAAAAAAGAAAGGAAAAAAAAAAAAACATTCCGGATTTTTTCTCCCCTTTCTCCGCTCGCTACGCTCACCAAAATTTTAGATTGATGTCTAATTACTGGTCGACTACGTTTATTATAGTGCTTTTTATCCATGGTTAAACCAAGGTATAACATTTAATTACAAAAATTTTAAAATTTTGTATATCAGTTAATAACAAGAAAAAATTATTACACACACATAAAAAAGTCCCCCTTCGACAAAAAATTGCATGCGTGACGAAAGAGACGTTGGGTAAACAAGACCATAAAAAACCACCATGCGTTACATCGCAATTAATTCATTTTTTATGTAAAATTCAATTGGATAAAAGCACTATGTATGCATATTGTGACGTTAGAATTATATAGTAGGACAAAGCGTGCATCGTTCTTGTGTAATATATACACGTGTGGAGACAAAAATACAAGGGCGAGGCTGTTGTCAACGCAGAAATATTATAGGTAATTTTAAAACAAATTTCATCGACTAGCAAAATTATAGTGAAATATTATTGGTCGAAACTGTTAATCATTGCAATAAAGTTTTGAAACTACAAACATAACTACCTACTCAAACAAACGATACCTAGTACACAAATTGAGAAACTACAAACTATTAATAGCGCAAACTCGTCGCTATGAGGATCCGCGTGTTAAAAACAATAGAGAAGTACACGCAACTTACTAGCTGACAAAAACAACCGAAAGCACTATCAAGTATTATAATTCACGTCTGATAGCATTCTCTGAAGACGAACCCCTAGATATTACACGCGTTCGTGACGCAAGAACAATTGGCCTACATTTCAATTAACATTTTTCACCAGCAAGTTAGGAAGATATTTCATCAAATGAGGCACAATGCTTAAATTTTGACGATATGATATTTTAAATGTTGAACAGATTTTTGTGTTTTGTACTTTAAACGATATCATGGCTAGGACGTAAATATATATGATTGCATTGTGTTAGTATCTTAATTGTAATGCTATAGTAAAGTAAATTGTTTACTTGACGCTTTGGCTAAACGTATTCCGGACATAAGGATCAAATTGTAAGGACAATGATTGTGAACTTAAGAATAGTATTGCGGTACTTGAAAGTAGTTGGCTACGGGCATTCCAAATGGGTGTGAATCCCATCAGTTGAAAGGTAATAATAAAAATTATAATTATAATTAATCTTTGAGGAGGGGGATATGAAAACCAACCACGAAACAAGTAAATCGAATTGATAATTTATAAACGAGAATGTCTAGAAACTAAGCTAACCACAGTGACATGTACGAAGAAAATGACAATAAAATGTGCAAGTTTTCTTGAAGTGCGCATTTTTAATTGTTTGTTAATTTGATAATTATTACTTTGTGGTTCAACGACATGCTTAATTTTTGTTCTATTTGTCTCGGTTTTCTCATAATGAGTTATCTAGCTATACAGTAGAGTAACAAAAAGCTTAACAACGACAGAACATTTACTCCTCTCCCCTCCCCCCCCCCCCCCCCCCCACACACACAAAAAAAGTGCAAATAGCATTATAATATATACGTACACCAAAAATATCGGGCTTACCAAAATAGTGAACTGAAATAATATGAAGATGTGTTGATGTGTGAACGACTAAAGAAAATGAGAAGGAGAGAAAGTTAATTAATTACTTTGTATTCTTTTCCTTTTCCTTTTTTTCCTATGTGATTCATTTCCATTCACATTTTTAATATACTATTTTAATGTTATCATATACATTGTTATCTTATTATACAATGTTGTTAGGCCTCGTTTGCATATCAGATTTTATTACTGAATATGACGATGTTAGATAAATAAATATACACAGATTAAAATTTCACAGTATTTTGATAGTATTATGTCAATGTCAGTCAAACACAAGGCATGGGTACTAAACTTTCAACAAAGAAAAGTAGTATCGCTTCAATATGCAGTGCAAAAGTATAGCACAAGCCTCGACAGAATTGGTGGTACGGTCTAGTGATGATAAAGAGAACCACACGCAGGACTCGGGTATGCCAACATAAAAATACAAAAGGTATGCATTTTTAAACACAAACGAATTCCACTCAAATTATATATATATATACTTGAACAAGAGCGCGTGGTGTAACTTTCCCATCATCACTTGGTAAGTAAACCTAAAATCTAATGAATTGGAAAACAGATGGACAAACTTTTATCGTGCGGATAGTTTCGAAGACAACCAAGAATCGCTTAAAATTTTAGATTCGCTAAAGTAAAGTGTTAAAAACTTTGAAAGCGGTAGGCAACCCACATCACAAATTTGAGTGGTTTACTTTGTCACAAACGTGGGCTTTAAAAAGAGTTGACTTTTTTGTGACAATCTAGAATTCGAGAGTTTGTAAAACAATGGGTATCGAACTTTTAAAACCAGCGTAGCAGCCGTGACTCGTGTTACTTGACCCATCAAAATTGTATTGACATTTAAAAATTTTAGTGGTGAGAGATTACGTATTTTGTCAAAAAATGTATTTGAATGAATTGTTTTAATAAAGTCGCAACAAGTTGTGCTTCTTCAGTTATTGTTCATTCTCATCAACAGGCGCAACTCTCGGTAGTTTTACTTGGCACAATCGCACCGATGTTGATGAGAATTTCTTATTTATTTATCCACGCTTGCCATGTAGTTATTGAACTATTTCCTAGATGATGGGATAGGAAAAAAAGCTTGAAATTGAACACGCAAACAATAAACCTAATCTGAGACATTCGCATACAAATAAGTATCTTAAACTGAATACACAGTTCAATCAAGGAGGGTAGGCTATATTGCACACACAAAAATTTTTAAAATTGTTCAGTTATTCCCAGATTATAGCTGGGTAAACTAAAATGAGATATTATCATAAGTTGTATCGAGGCAGGTAATAAATTATAAAATTTAATTGAATTTATAAAAACACGTTATTTAACTGGAAAGGTCGACGAAAATTAGGTATTTTATTTGTACTATTTAATATTTAGCTTGTCCACCATGCAATGAAGTATAGAATATCAATGCACTAGTGTAGTAACTCACCGCAACTGTCAGGGATTATAACGTATAACGTACAAAACCCGCCCCTTTGGTATGCCTGGGCATTGCGCTCTTGTGGCATAGTGAGATATAATCGGCAATCTGAAGAGGCATCCTAATAATCAAATAATAATTTGAATAATACTTTCCGTCACTACAGAGATATTTAATCAACTGTTCATTATTCGAATTATACCATTGAATAAAAGTGACAACGAAGACAAATGACAGCGTCAGAACTTATTGTTTTAATCGTATTTTTTCTATGCAAATCTCGCTCAACGATCAACGTCACCACCACAAAAATAGAACAGCACTAGGTTATGTTTTATTAGTGCATTTCTTAGTTCTTCGAAAATATTTTGGGTATTCCTGTACCCATGGTATAAGGATATCTCTGTGTGGCAGAATATAATTGGATCATGTCCCTCCCGTACCCGTGCTTGTTTATAATAGGATGTGCATGTTTAGAAAACATTTTTAAGTTGAATGCTTTAGAATACTAGTAAGACGCCTGACTTTTATAATGTGAATACAATAATTGGATGAGCGAAGCGAAGACTTCAATTTCACTGACCCCCAAAAAATTTAGCTCGGGTGTTTTTTTTTTGTTTGTTTTTCTGTCTGTTAGCTAACTACCAGGTAAACGGCATATCCGATCTTGATGAAAATTAGAGGGGACCTTCGAAATCTCTAAACTTAGAGGTGTATTGTTTTTGGGTACAATCGAAGAAATATTTCTCATGAATATCGTAATTTTACGATTTTTTTCGATTTTTAGTGCGATATTTTCGTGCCATTTGGGCCGATTCTGACCAAACGGGTGGGGCTACAACGTTCATATTATACATGGACATTAAGGTTATGGTGATGTAGTACCTTTTGAAAGAAAAAGTTGAAAAAGTTAGCTAGAATCTATAGAAATAAAGGTTTTAATATGAGTTTTTTTAGGTTTATAATACCAATTAACAAGTAACAATAGAAACTTGACAACAATCACCTACAATGCATTCAAAAAGCACTTGCAAAGGAAAAGTGCAAACAAACGCAAAAAACGCAAACAAAAAACTTGCAAAAAAAAACGCTCATCCATCAACGCGGCGGGACTTTAGCGTTTTCCTAGTTATTAAGTTGAATGCTTTAGAATACTAGTAAGACCATTGAGATGGTTATATACTAAAAGGTAAGACGCCTGACTTTTATAATGTGAATACAATAATTGGATGAGCGAAGCAAAGACTTCAATTTCACTGACCCCCAAAAAATTTAGCTCGTTTTTTTTTGTTTGTTTTTCTGTCTGTTTGTTAGCTAACTACCAGGTAAACGGCATATCCGATCTTGATGAAAATTGGAGGGGACCTTCGAAATCTCTAAACTTAGAGTGTGTATTGTTTTTGGGTACAATCGAAGAAACATTTCTCATGAATATCGTACTTTTACGATTTTTTTCGATTTTTAGTGCGATATTTTCGTGCCATTTGGGCCGATTCTGACCAAACGGGTGGGGCTACAACGTTCATATTATACATGGACATTAAGGTTATGGTGATGTAGTACCTTTTGAAAGAAAAAGTTGAAAAAGTTAGCCAGAATCCATAGAAATAAAGGTTTAATATGAGTTTTTTGAAATGCATAACAATAATTAACAAGTAACTATAGAAACTTGACAACAATCACCTACAATGCGTTCATAAAGCAAAATTCAGGCCTACAGATATTTGACATTCTAACTAGCAATTAGTACTTTGTAATATTCTAATTTAACAAAAATGATTTTGCAATGGGACTTGAAGAAGTAGAGATCCCACGCATACTAAAAATTAAATTTTAAAAAAGAAGCTCATCCATCAACGCGACGGGACTTAAGCGTTTTCCTAGTAAATAATTATTAATGTTCAAGAATTATCTACTGTCACCTAACAGGATTCCAGGATTCCAATCTATTCTATTCGACAAGATGGTGGCAGAAAATGGGAGCTTTTCGATGAGGATGGAAAGACTAAATATTTATGCGGGGCTTGAACCCGGACCCTAATTGTTAAATTTTTTTTATTATTATTTATAAACACGTTATTACCTGCGCCCCAATTTATATTAGTCAACTTGTAAATCTATGTATTATATAAAGACATATAGTTCTAAGAAATTTGAATTTGGGAATCTGAGACAAATTTGCTCTCTATATTTCTACCGACATAGTTTTCTACGTCTATTAATATGTTTGTGATTACCTTACGCCTTACCTGCATCTTTAAATGCGATTGGTGACGGAAGAAACTCTGGACAAGGTTTTGTTCACACAAAATCTGGTTCTCGTTTTTATTTATTAAATTGAATCAATCAATCAAGCCGGTAAATTCTGGATGATGCAATACAAATATCACACATAATGTGCATATAATAGTACCGAAATAACAATGTTGGGGATGATTGTTTAGCAGTTTTGAGGAATACGATAATAATATAATAATAACAGACCCATATTCCAGCATGCGTCGGGTCGGGAGGCGACTGGTCACCAATTAATTAAACCAAACTTCATAATAGAGGATTAAAAACAAGCAAAACGATGTTTAGGCTTGTTAAGACTTTTGAGTATTGATTATTCTATAAGTTATGACATTTCGTTTAATTTAACCTCATAAATTATTCGTTTGAGTGGGATCGTCTAATAAATCCGTTTTATTATTTTCATTTTCTTTTTTGATGTTTTTTCTGTGTTTATCTTTTTCTTTCTATTTTTCTATTTTTCTATTTTCCTTATTTATGTTTGGTGCGTTTTAATTAATATCATTTAAATATTGTTAACATCGAATTTATAAAATACATTATCAGGAAATTGTTGTCTTACTATTGTTGTTGGAATATTACTATTTTAATTTAACTACAGTTTATTCTTTTGTCTGCAATTATGTGATAAGTTGTATTTATTTCTCGATTTGGTTAGTCAGGAAACACTCCCGTAGGTGGAATTGTATTAAATATTAAGTTTGATTTAGTTTAACTTAGGATAAGTTAAATAAATAAATAAAATAAATTCAGTATGCAGAAGCTCAACTCATATCACTATACTCTCTTAAATTACTTTAATAAAGATATGCCGATATGTACCTATGTGCTACCGATGTGTAATGGTACCTGAGAAAATTATATCAATACTTTTGCTTAAGTAATGTACACATTATGTTCAAACAAGTAAACCTCCATGATTTCCAAACCCTTGACAGAACAAACTGATCAAGTTACTATGCGAAACGTCGTCCCCATTTAATTCCTTATATTTGCCATGCATATGTAAACTCAATCTTGTAAACAAAGGATCTAATCCAATCAAGACGCTTAACACTAATTTAGTAATTTATCTGCAGCCTATCACACCTGAAACTCACGGAAGGAGGCGGGTTATCGAGAGCTCAGAGCAAACACATTTCAGTTGCGGGTGAATATTTCTGAAACGAGTTTTTAAATTTTTTATTCCCCATGATGCCCATTTCTTTTCTACTACACAATATGAATTTCACTCTACATTTTACTGTGAAAATAAACATGCCTTAAAGTTTTACTTCGCTCCGATCCTTGGCTCAAGATATGACGTCATCACACATAGAGTAGTTAACCTATCCAATTGAAAAGAGTGCTTTCCTCTTTCCCCTCACACGCCGAAAGTGGTAGTAGCTTTTTACCTTATGTGCAATATTCAAATGCATACCGCATAATTTACTGTACACCACAATAAGTCTTATTTTATTTCCAATGTGGAAAAAAGAGTGTAATAAACATGAAAATAATTGCGTCCGGTCTAATGTGTTTTCTAATCTTTTATTTTGGTTGTTCATCAAGGCCTGGGTAGACCTACGTAGGTCGAGAACGTGCTATTGTGCAATGTAGCTTCCCAATTACAAGTGGGAATAGCATATTGTTTATTATCTGCAGCTCATGGGGTATTCATTGTGTTCAGTCCCCTAGCAATCTCTTTACAAAACTCTTAAATAAATACTCCAACCAGACCAGATTTTCAGAGAGCGAAATTACGCTTTTCAAATGAAAACAGTGTGTCTACGAAAAGTTTAATTGAATGGCATCGTGGGAGATTGATTTCGTCTGGAAGGGTAGAAAAACAATCAGGGTTTTGTAACTTTAAATGGGTGGGGCTGTATGCTTCAACATCGACAATTAAAAACGAGCTATTGAAAAGTTTTCTTAATTATACTTGGATAAGTATAAGCTATCAACTAATCGTTCACTACTGTTTACATAAACAGGATGATATCGAATAAAACTTGGAAAATTTTCTAAAAATTTTTGTACACAATAGAGTAACTTTTTGAACTATTTCGATTTGTAAAGTTTTAAAAATAGAGATGCAATCGAAGGGATGTTGTAAAAAGTAAACTAAATCAAGCAAACACAAACTTAATAAATAAATCAAAACAACGTAGCAAGAGATATCCCCCTTACTGTTACTTTAGTACGCCAATCTTGTTGAATCTCTATCACGGTAGATCCCTACGGTCCACTTCAGGAAAAATGAATGCTTTCTTGTACCAATGAAGTGTATTCCCCGGGGATAGACTCGGCAAGCTCTAAAGCATCCATTATTAGTAGCTGTGTTATGTTGCAATAGCCAGGTTACAGACACTCCACACTGTAGGAATCTCAAGCGGCCATAGTATATCGGCCAATTGAAAACTGCTGCATACCTAGCTCTTTACAGGTGAACGTGCACATGTTCTTGGCCAATTGTCACGTGTATGCAGGGTGATAAAAATACAACACATCTCGTGTAATACGCGGGAATAAATATTGGATGTTGTGTTCAAGTTCAGTGACCGGAGTAAGGCAAGGGTAGTTTGTTGAGCGAGCGAAGCGAGCGTCTCACTTGATAATCCAGTCCCTGGCCCTAAAACCGTAGGAATTTCGACCCCCTTTCCGATGTTTAAAATTTTT
>JAMZAV010016641.1:0-10080 GCA_024449915.1 Sweltsa coloradensis | reverse complement strand
GAAACATTGTATTGCCCATTTTAGAAGATGTTTTATTGAAGGGCTGAATTAAACTCAGTAAAAGTGGGTAGAGAGCTAATGGCTGGCTTGCTAAAACTTGAGTATGGAAAATGTAATAGTTAATTCTGTTTTATGTTTGTGGTTCCCAAACGGTTTAAACTATGAGAAACCAAATTTTACACCAATGACAATCGTCAACCGGGCTATCGCCTTCAACAATTGAAAATTTAATTACATTAACTTAAATGGGAATATAAACATTTCCATTTTCATATTTAAAAATCGTTAACAAGATAATGTGTTATAGAAACTAGTCAATTGCTTTTCAATGTGTACGAAAAACACGTGTAGCCTATTGTTATAAGAATAATATTATTGCTAGTTTTTAATGTCATGGCAATAAATGTAGATATGTGGTAGCAGATCCATATAGGCCCACTACATTGTTTCTAAAAAGTATTGAATTAATATAACACACGTAATTTCTCAATAGCGTGCCCTACTTGTATACCATCAAATAAAAAGATGATATCGTTAAATTTACGTGGTTTATGTGTGTGACGGCCTTCTTTCAAAATGGCCGCCATTGGTGCCATTCTGTTAGTTTGACATGACCCTACACAAATGTAATTTTTCAATGGCATGTTCTATGTATTTACCCAATTTCAACTTTCTTTCATAAAAATTAAAAATAAAAAATGTTTCGCCGCCATCTTGTAAAATGGCCTCTATTGGTGTCGTGGGACAATTCTGAAAAAGCAAAACGTTCAAATCATTTTACAGTTATATTCCTAATATAGTGTGTCAAATGTTATATGTGTATCATAAACGAACAATCGGTGTCACTTATCTGCATGTCTTATAATATGTAATTTTCTATAAATAATCCCATTATGTTCCCAGGATGACCAAATAAATCATTTAATTGATAATTTCACGTAGAATCTAAAAATAACTTCAGTTTTACTACAGCTGTAATAAAAATTATAGAAAATAAATGAAAACCAAGAGCATGTTCAATATGTATGTGCCTAAAAGAAGATGGCGTTGTAAAAATCTTTGGCCCAGAATGACAGATGTCTACCCAAGATTTTTTCTATCCTTAAAATAAAACCCTAACAGGATTAGAAGATAAAATCCATCCAGGTCAAAATTCCTACGGGTCTTATGGCCAGGGACTGCACTATCATGTGCAAATCACAGGATATTAATGAGAATCATTATACGCACATGTTAAGTTTTGTAATTATTTTAGTTTAAAAGCCCATTATATACCAATTCTGTTATAGCCATCTTGTTGCCAATATGCTGACACACATTAGTGATTTTTTCCAAAATCATCGGATTTATATTGTACACTTGAGATGTCCGTAAATCAAGGCGTAGTTAGGAAAAAGTGGGTTCACGAGGTCTATTTCGACCTATAACAGACTATTCCATTGTTGTATTTTTATGTAAATTGCATTTGTATTGTTGAAAATCAAGTGTCTGCAATTATTTTTCTGACATTTATTTTGGTTTTAGTAAGTCAATGTGCGGCGTTAGAAATGAAGCGTCGGCCCCATCTTTGAAGCTTCGTGGCGTATTGTTAGCAGTGAAATTTTTACTTCGATTATACAACAACACATGCTCCATAATGTGTAGAACCAAATTGTATGGGTAAGCCCTTGCCCCCAAGTTGAGCCCAACTTTCGACCGAGATGAACGACTAATGCACGTGGATGGGGTAATAGATAATGTGAGAGAATACAGTCTAGACTCTTGTTTAATTGTAGCAAAGTAACAAGTAGGAAAGAAGACCCATCAGAAATTTATTAAATACAACAAGGCAATGTACGGTTTAGGAAATAAGTCCATAGATTGTGACATAAAAATGTTTTTGTCAAAACTGAAACTAAGGATAGATAGGATTAGTATTTACAAACTAAAGGTCTGAGAAAAAATTGCCTAAATCTCAACACTTGCCAAATTAAACATTTAAACAAATTGTATTGACAATTAAAATCACTCTGGGATCGATATGATCTCAGATGTTGAATGCAGGATAAAGATTGTCTTACATTTGGAATTACAGTACTACTAATAAAGAAACCATCTGGCTTGGGCAATTTTCTTGCTTGTGTTGCACATTTACCAATAAAACATTATCTTGGATGGCATGTATGTTCAACTAGACTAAATGTAAGTATATTAAGGTGTTTTAAGTAAAAGAACCAGTTCATACATGGCACCAAATATCGGTACTATTTTGCAGTGACAAATTTATTTTTATTTTTTTCACTGCATTTCAGTCTTAAAAAGTAGAAACCTCTCTAGTAGTGGTGCCCACCAATATCGATTGTACAGTATGATATAGATATCGCGGGAAAATCAATACTATTTTTTATATCGGTAGGCCTATCCTTGCATCATATCAGAAATATTGGGATATTGTAGCTTTGCCCTATACATGAACAATACCGGTAAATATCATGCAGCAGTCTGCAGTACCTAGTTCTGCAAAACGCTTCACAACGATAACCATCGCCCAGCACCTTCGTCAAAGAACCGAGTATGCCCACAACAACTGAGCGGGTTACTCAATCACGCAATCATTTAGGCGGACTCCCCCTCCAACGTTGCGAACTGCCCAGTGACCACGAGAGTGGATAGACCCAAGTAATGCTAGTAGATTTATATTTACAGAAACCTGTGATCTTTATGAGTTAAAATTTCTGCATTTTTATGATGAAGCATAAGAGTACGAATAAAATTCTACTAGCAAATTGCAATTTTCATCACATAAGCACCTAGGTTTGCTAAAAACTATAGCTAAAGAACATTCTTTCTTGCATAGATTTGATTTTGAATTACGATATTGCAATACGCAAAAAATGGCGTCATCATCGATAGTGAAAAAGATATTGTTGGGCACCACTTCTGTGATAGGTTATTTAGTACAAACTACAAATTAAGGTATTCGTGTATTGATCAAAATAGTAGTTTCAAAACTCAAATATATAAGTAGTAGTTTCAATCATAATCCTCTGCAAAGTCCATCTCTAATTCTATGTTATAATTATTACGTTTTATTCGAGATTTGAGTTCACGGAATAAACGTTTAATCTGTGGCCTATTGCGGGGAACTTCGAAATATCGTAGATCCTTAAGTTTTGGAAGATTGAAAAAACATAAAATCATTTTCCGTGATACATCGACATTGCAAAGACAAAGAATTTGCAACTCGGACATCGGATTCTGTACAAGTAGGTCTGTCATGGAATTTTCAAAAGCTTTGTTAACAGAGTTGGGCACAATGCTTAGAGATAGTGTCTGCAGTCGCTTTGCGTCAACCAAGCAAGGAAGCACCCTCTCCCATGGGTATAACTCTAGGCCTTTTGTTTTGTCCAAACCTAGACCTTCATTCAACATAAATATGAACTTTAACAAATTTGTAAACATGGGTTGAAGTGGGGTTTGAAAATCACTTTGATTCATTTTTAATTGCATTGTTTGAAGACAATAATCATAGTTTGATGCGTTAATGTTGAATGCAAAAGTTTCAATCATTGGACAGTAGATTCCTACCAAATATGTCATTCTCTCAACATCTTTAGAGCAGATATCAATTAAATGTAAATGTTTGATGAAGATGCCTTTCTTGAAAAAAAAATCTTCGAGGTCTCCTATAATGATTAGATTTCTCAGAGATAGGTCTGAAATCTGCAAAGAACTCTCGGTTAAAGGTGTCAAGTCTAAATGGGAAGGCTGCTTGCTACCAATGCTATTCTTTCCCAAATTAAGTTTTACAAGGTTAGGACACAACATCACTATGGCTTCAAGGTTCTGTTGATTAGGCGCATACTCCTTACAATCTTTCAGAGCCAAAGTTTCAATGTCATTCAAACTGACCAATAGATTGCCCATGTGGTTATAGCCAATAAACTCTAAGACAGGAAGGTTTTGAACCAATAATCTTACTCCTTCAAGGTTTCCTGAAGATCGCCATTCCCTATTTCCCTCAGCTCGTATAACTCGTAAATTTTTCAACTTTCCAAAGTGGCACATCCATTTTGATGTGGCACTGGCAGAAAACAATATAACTTCCAATTTAGGACAGCATCGACTTACAATTTCAAGTACATCATCAGTGTCTTCCACACCATGTATATCCAACTCTATCAGGTTAGGTACTTGTTTTAAATATGTGTCCCACAAGCTAATTTCCCAAATGAAACAGTCCTTTAACTCATATTGATACTCATCATTAATATAAGGGTGGGAAATGATTTTCATTGACGGATGCATCAAGGCCGTCAACACCACCTCAACGCGTATCTTGAGACGTTGCCGTCTGCACTTGTCTAGAGCATGGTTGAACACGTCGTCGAGGAGTGGCCGGATGTTCAACAGGTGTTGCTGGATCTTCTTCGCTTCGACGAGGTGCTGAGATTCCGGGAGTCTGCGTTGGACCTGCAGACATGAGTCGAGCGCGAGGTTTGAGACACGGGCCAACGCCAGAGCTTGAAGTGTCTCCGGCTGATATAACTGATAAGGAGGCATCTTGGTTCTAAAATCAAAAAGGAAAGGAGTGCTCGTTATAAAGTTGCCAACTTTGTTGCAATTGCTAATAATTTTATAAATTGAAACATGTCACTTGACTACAAATTTGTTTGAATGAGTCCTCTTTTAGGCACATCACAAGTACAGCGAAGTTTCTCTCATAGCCAACTGCATAAAATCACTAGTGAGACCATCATTCTCAGAAGCCCTTCCCTTTTTAAGTGTTGCAGTTACCTTTGTTTTTGTTACCTTCTCCACGTTAACCATAATTTCCCTATCATTTTTCCCTGGACAGGGTGTTAAAGGGGTGTCAGTAATAAGAAACCTGTATATCCATTTAATGCATCCAAGCCCTTGATACCCCTAGGGCATCTGGACACAACGGTGACGCTTAATGACAGGACTATACATGACAAATTTTATGTCATGAAATGTGATGGCAGTCCTTTATTGTCAAAGAAAACTTCTAGAAGACTATTATTGTCTTGATGTTAGGATACCCACTGTATCAAGTGTCGGATGCCTATAGCCCAGACGAGGGTGCTTCCCCCAAGGCAAAAAGAATTTTCACCTTACAGAAGAAAGCCATACGCATTACGCATTGATGCGAGTCTCCAGACGACACTCTTGCCGTAACTTATTCAAACAGGTAGGAGCTCAAACGCTCACTGGTCCGCTAATACAGACTGCTGCAATTTTTATTTTCCTCAACCCATCAATCTTTACACAAAACTCCCAGATACATGACCACCAAACCAGATCCTCCAGGCACATTCACCTCCCTGCACACAATCTATCTCTTTTTTCCAAGGGCCCCCACTACCTATCGTCCATCTGTACAACAAACTCCAAGCAAATGTCCCGTCTTCCTCCTCCGACTCCATATTCAAATACAAGGAAAACGCTTAAGTCCCGCCGCGTTGATGGATGAGCGTAATTGGTGCATTGAGGGAAATATAGATTTTTTCACAAAAAACATACATTTTCAAACAATGCAAAAATCATATTTATCAAACAAAACAAAAATTATAAAATCCGTCTTAGTAATGTTTAGATGTATTGTTTTTTAATCTTAAACACCTTTCACTTTTAAAAGAAAATGAAAATTATAAAAGCCTTAGCATTATCTCAGCTTCATAGCAAAATCGTAAAATTGCAATTATTAATTAAGAGAAATAATTGTTCGATTGCGCTCAAATTTCACAGGAATATATTAATTCATAAAATTAAGGGTCTGTAAAAAAATCATTACAATTGGAGAAAGCATGTAGGTGTATAAGTCGAAGAATGTTTTTAAAATAAAAAAAAGTAAAATTGCGATTTTCATGAGAAATAATTTTTTGATCGATATTTCGAATCGTGCAGTTCTAAGTTCAGAGATTTCGAAGGCCTCCTTAAAATTTCATTGCAATTGGATTATTGGTTTAGCCGGGATCGTGTTAACAAACACACAAAAATACAAACAGAAACAAAAAGAAAAACAAAAAAAATCGTAAAATTAAATAAATAAAAAAGAAAGAAAAAAATAAGTATTCATCCTTTGTAAATCAGGTTTTATAACTGAATAGGATAGACGTTAAATAAATAAATAAAATAAAATAAATAAAATAAATATTCTTTCGATTGCGCCCACAAACGTGGCAGTTCTAAACCCAAAGATTTCAAAGCCCTCCAGAAAATTTTATCGAAATTGGAGTATCGGTTTATCTGGAATCGTGTTAACAAACACACAAAAATACAAACAGAAAAAAACAAGAAAATCGAAAAAAATCGTAAAATTGCGATTTTCATGAGAAATAATTTTTCGATCGATTTTTTGAACCGTGCAGTTCTAAGTTCAGAGATTTCAAAGACCTCCACAAAATTTCATCGCAATTGGAGTATCGGTTTAGCCGGAATCGTGTGGACAAACACACAAAAATACAAAAAGAAAAAAAAAAAAACATTCCGGATTTTTTTTCTCCAGTGTAGTAGAATGGAATCTTCGCTTCGCTCGCTACGCTCATCCAATAATCTTAAATGTTCCTCATTGATAACAGGTATTACTCACTGCAGGAATACTTATCACCACCTCCAGTCAAGCTTGGTGAATAAGTAGCAAACCTCCTGCTGAGCAGACAAAAAGTTGTTATGTAAAAAATCACTAAAATATAGAAAAATTGTAAATCATGACTAGGCCTAGGCCTATAATATATTATAATAGGTTTATAGATATGCGACCATATTATTAGGCCTACTATTACAATTTACTGTTTTATGTTTATTATAATTATGTATTATGTTATTGTAACACTATCCTTTTCTAAGCCTTACTCAGACTTAATATTAGACCCAAGCATATAACTCTGTTGTCATAATTAACACTGTCATTAGCATCACTTTTCTCTTTTAAAATTGTATTACCGGTAATTAAGTAATTCATTAATTTCAACGATTTCACAAAATTATATTATGCATAGGCCTACCTATTATTATATTTTAATTAATTAATTAATTCAATTTATTGAATTAACTAATTAATTTAATATATATAACCAGTGTTCTCCCCAGGCCCGGACCGCCGGGCGGGCCGCCCCAAAAAAAATTTGAAATTTTTTGTTTTGAAATTTTTTAATTTTTTACTAAATGATTTGCAAATTAAATAAACTAACCGTCCACTAAATCTTCAAACGTACCATCCCTAAACTGCAGCGCAGATTGTATTATTTTTATTTTTTTTTTTTTTTAAACAAAATTGTGGAGGCTAATCTCGCTGATCACTATAGAACCCGACAAGGAATGCATTTCAACGAAACACATAAGTTGGCAAAATGGCAATCATCGCTATGATCGTGAACATTCACTGCACACAAGGAGCACCTACAAGTGAACAATTTTAGCAATTTTCCAAGTTTATTCATTGCTAGGACAAATTTTAAAGTAATAAAAATGAAGTTGTTATGTTTATGTTATGAGGGCGCCATATGAATCATCACTCGATATTTAGATATAAGATTAACTGTACTTTATTAGAAATAGATACAATTACAATCACTAGGATGCTAGGCTACATGACATCGCTCCTTGCAAGTCAAGACAGGGCGACAGCAACTACTACCCACCGCCCCTCAGATCCCACGACACAGAGCTCCACTTCACTGCAGTGCTCTAGGTGGGTAGTTCAAGTGTTCATACATCACAGAAGTCATCAAATACAACAATGTTTCAAGTTGTAGTAATTGTAAACCTACAAATCTAAGATAATAACCACTTAGAAAGAATAACATCATCACCTGTATAAGGGCCTATTGTACTCATTGTAGCATGTTCATACTTCATATACCACTAAACCAACTAAAGTAAGCTACTTTAAAAGGGCTTCGAAAACCTCTAAAACTCACCAAATCGAATCTAGGATTTGGTTGGTTGGTTGTTTATATTGTATACTAAACCTGACGATGCCCATATTTGTATACTATGTAGGCCCTACCAATCTAATGGCAAATAAAACTTTACTTTACTTCACTTTACTTTACTTCACAACTTCAAATTGTAAAAAACCATTGATCAATAGGATTTTGACAAGAATTCTTTCTAAATATGCATAGCTAGCTACTATTTAGATAAAAAAAAAATAATAACTTTCGAGATAGAAAAGCACTGAACGAAAATTTATAGCATAGCGTGCAGTTTTTGGTAGGCCTACTTTTTCGGTTAAGGGGCCCCAACCGTGGAAAAGTGGGTTAGGGGGAGGTGGAGGGCAAAGCGCGTATGTTTTAATGATAAATAATAATAATTGAAGAGAAATTATAACAACATTGACGGGATGTTTCGTCGCGTGGTGGTGGTGGTGAATAATTTACATTATTCCTTACTTCCCGACGTAGCGTCATCACTGTGGATGACATTTTCAAGGGACTGCTGTTCTTTCGTTTGTTTGCCTCTGTTGCAAACGTTCACTTCTTCTTGGAACTGCCAGGATGGCGGTGGACGGCTCTATTTGTTGTTGTTGTGGAGGTGGTTGTGGAGGTGGTGGTAGTGGTGTAGGTTGGTCTTGTGGATGAAGATGCTGTTGATGCTGTTGTTGATCTGGTGGTAGTTCTTGGTTTGAACGCATTTTTTCTGCTGAGAGGTGATTAATTAAATTAATGGCAGGAATCCACGAAACACTCAGTTTGTAACCACCTACATCTCCATTCATATTGTGTAGTGAAGCTGGGTTATGCTAATGTTATTTGGTTTAGTTTAATTTATTATTAAGTCTATTTTACATTCTTGGTTACACTACATATAACATGTCATTGTGTAGTGATTATATTATGTAATTGTATTTTGGAATTCTGTATTTGGTAATTGTAATGTAATTTCATGTGGCCTATTAATTATAAAACAGCAAGTTAGGTTTATTGTGCAAAGTGCCAGAGGTGTAGCAAGCTCACTTCCCTGTACTAGTTACTTCACTGTTATGGAATGTGATCAGTCAGCAATTTTGTGTAAAGTGTGGCTGGCTGTGATGACATTCACTTGGTGAGGTAATTAGGAAGAAGTGACTTGACTAGAGACTAGGACAGGTGGCAGGCTGGGTGTGACATAGGAATTAGAGTAGGGTCTGGTGTGCTCTCAAAGACAGGTGTGGTTAAGTCTGATTCAAACTAGTCTAAATTCACATTTATAATTCTGCAACTCTGTATAACAATCACCAAAATTAACAAGAAAGTACTTAGCAATAAACCACCAGATTCACGAAAGTAACTAGACTACAGTCACTGGAAAGAGAAAGCTTTCCCTACCATCCGTCTTCCCCGAACAACCCTTAACACCTACGGCAAGGCAGGTCCTGGCTCCCCACGACAACCTACAACCATCCTTCGGTACCGGCTGCCGTAGTTCAGGTTGCAGCCAAAAACCACGTCCTTCGAAGAGTCCAATCCGCCCTCGAACTCATCTAACATCTACGAGCTACGAGTGGTGGAGCGGCATTACATTGGTGACAGCGCTTCCGGACTTCTGCTGCCTGGACTTCGGCTGTACGGTGCCTGTTGGAGAAACTACGATCCGGCCCAAGGGCTACAGCCTGTTGAGAAACTACAATCCGGCTCAAGGACTGCAGTGCGTCTGTTAGACGAAAAGGTACCTCACTTCTCATCACATCTGTTACAAGTTTAGGTTAAGGTTGTGTGTATTAATTTATTAAATCCTATATATTGTCTGTAATCAAGATGAATACAAGTGGGGGCCGTTGTAGAGGTGGCAGTTCTGCGTAGTCATGTGGGTGGTGTGTTAGGCCTGGTGGAAGTGTTCACTGGGGAAAGAGGGTCACAGAGTGTGGAGGATTTTCTCACCTCTGTGGAAGAAGCCGCCATTATCGGAGACTGGACGGAAACACAGAAAGTAGCAATAGCAAAATTAAGATGTAAAAATTAGCAAGGATTTTATTGTAGCAAATGAGGAGGTCAAGTCCTTGAAAACTGGAAGGAGTTTCGATCAGAGCTGGAAAATAATTTAAACCACGCGAGCCTCTTAGTTCATGGCGGAAAAGAAGCTTTTCGAAGGTGTGTA
>JAMZAV010016640.1:0-10530 GCA_024449915.1 Sweltsa coloradensis | reverse complement strand
CTTGTTTCTAAATATGAAGGATCAGTGACAACTTAGTACAGTAAATAGACCCTTGGTCTTTCTTTGTATAAAATGTACTTATTTCTGTTTATTACACTTTTCCAAAGATGTATTTCACAATATAATTTCCACTTCCCAGCAACAAAATGCAAAATGTGCTCATAGTGTGATTTTAATATTTGAGGTAGTTTTTGCCAACAAATAAACAAAGAAGTGTAAAGAGTCTTATGTAATAACACCAATTTCAGTGATGAATGCCTTGCAGAATATTAAGGGGGGAGGGGGGAGCCAGAGGAGGTAATCTACACTAGCAGTGATATTAGTGGGTTAAAAAAGTGACTTGGTTGTAAAAACCTACCGTTTGAAACATACATTGCAAGGGTATGGGCAACTGCCAATAAGAAAATAACTCGGGCCCACTCTACTACATTTAACCTCTTAGTGTACAGTACCTTATCACTGGCTTCACAACACCACATATTTAACAATCAATCAAGTCTAGTATATGTTGTATACCTGTTGCAAAACCTTTTTATAACTAGGAAAACGCTAAAGTCCCATCGCGTTGTTGAGCGAGCACCGGTACGTGCAACAACGACCCGAGTACGACATTCCCATAATGTTACATACCAATAAGTCTTTAAGGTCTTGACCGATTTAGCTGAAAATTTGTAAAATAGAAGAGAATGTTGTACTTATTGACCCTGCAAAATTTCACAACGATCGGAACATTTTTATTTTTTTATTTTATTTCTTATTTTTTATAACCAACGATCGGATTTTGTTCAAAAACTATACAGCAACCCGCCTAGGTGGTATGTACATGTGTGAAAAATTTCAGGTCGATCAGAGAAACGGTGCGACCTGTATCGAAGCAGTAACAGAAAAAAAAACCAGACATTCGAGCCATACGAGTCACGTGGAGACGCTCGCTACGCTCGCTCAACAACAAATATAATCTACAGAGCACTAGAGGTGATTGTTTCAAGTTTAAATAACAAAGTTTGGTATCCCTTTATCAATTTGCAAAATTCTAGTACTTATATGAAACAAGTTCTACTGGTACTCTATAGACATAAATATGATGTAAAACGTTCTAGTCATTATTAATATATTAATCAATAATCATAGTGCCTGTCAAATTAGTTTAAAGTTAAACTGAGTTAAGTGTGCTGGATGTATCTGGTCATTTTCAATTTTGTTATCGGTATCTTTACATTGTGAAATGATGTACCGGCATAAAATTACTAAAATCTGTTTGATTTTGCAAATGGTTACAACACATTTCCATAATATAAAAAATATATAGGTACTGTGTACATGGTATGTTTGTCAATAAGGCATTAATTTTTAAACATGCAGAAAAAAAATGCTGCTTGATATTTGTTGTAGAGTATCTAATGAGTAGTTCAAATTAGACACAAAATGTTCTGAGGAAACTTTCTATTGAATTACCTTAAAATGCTAACAGTATCTTAATTCCAAAATTGTACACTAAAATGTAGACTTCTCTCAGTTTTACAAGGTCGTAACTCTACATGTGCAAAGAAGGGGATATTGGGTGGTGCAATTCAAAATATCTCTGAATCAGTGAAACCTCTGAAGTCTTAAAAAACATAAGCTTCCACATGTAACATCATCCAGAATGTAAGTCTGGTTTGTATACTAAGCGGACAAAGAAAACTTAACCTGGCTCTATATGAATATGTAGTAAAATTCCTGACATAAACCAGTTTCTGGAACAATTACATATGTTGTACAATACAATAATATCATTCAAAGTTTAAATTATTTTGTAAACTTGCAAATGCGACCTACATCCAGCAAGTGTATTTACTCCTCTACTCAACTCAACATAATAGATACTATATTTTTAAATAGTCTGCATTCCATTGGTCTCTAGTGAAAAACAAAATATCAGGTATATAAAACAATCATTGATTTCAAATCTTGCGATAAATATTTAATGATAATGGAGACCACGTTGCAGTTTAATATATTTCATTTATAATCAATTGAAAACACAATGCAACTATAAAACTTCCCTATAATGCTTAAAGCTAACAATAATAACACATTTTTAAATACCAACAGGCAGATAAATAAGGTGTGCAGCCACCACATGTATAAATGAATGGTAGGATAGTAACCTTCACCACTAATCCAATATGACTGTGTGTATTGTAGCGCCATATCATACACTGAATTAGATTAAAAAACAACAAGACAAGTCCAGAAGAGCTAATGGGGCAAAGTATTTTCTTTCTAATCTTGGATTAACATATATAATATAATACTGTATATGATGGCAAGCAAACATCTTTGACTCATTGTAAGGCTATTTAAGAGCTACTACTATTGCAATGTAAAACAACAAGTGTGAGTCTGGATATAAATTAAATCTGTTTTGATATTGACAAAATTGCTAGTAAGCCTGTACCATCACTTTTCAGTTTTCAAATTAATTACCGTAGTTGCAGTTTTAATTTCTATGTATTATAATCAAACAATAATTTGCCTCCCTACAATTAAAATGTACCACTATCAGTACCAAGTTTCTTGGTTACCTATATAAACAAACAACATATGATAACATATAACTACAAGTTCATAATCAGTACAGTACCTTCGGTACCAAACTACACAAAAACAAGAAATATTTGTTAAAGAAAATGTTTTCTCCCAGCCCCAATCGCTACTATTTTATACTTCTTCGAGGTTCTTTAATTAAGTGTTGTCTGTTGTGTAGTTTATTATTAGTGCACACACATTTTCTTTACAATATCTAGAGGTTGTTTTTTGTGCACTGTTGATATGTTCTTATCTATCTTAAACCTAAATATTAGATTGTATCTTAGTTTTGTAACAATAGCATCAATATGTGATACAAGACTGTCATAAGTGGTTTCAAAGATAAACTGTATTAATAGTTATCTATTTGGAAAGATATTAATCATATGAGTAAAATCAACTTTTGTTTATACAGTAGTAGGTAAATTGTACTATAAAATATATATACTTGACGTTTTAATTACCTGCCAATACATTCAAAATAAAATATGTAATTCTTGGTTAAACTGAATTCATTGCAGAAAAATAGATGAAATATTGTCCATACAAAAGAGCTTAGATTAATAAAGAACAAAACAATTCAATCTCTAGAAATTAGATACTTTTTTCATGAATATGCACAAAATTTGCAAGTTAAGAAATAGAGAAAAAAGTGAAGATAGTGAAACAAATAGTGTCTAATTAATTTTACTCTAGTTTTATTTTTCAAGTTGTATTGTATGGTGGGTAGTGGTTTAAATATAGAGGCTCACATGGATCAACAATTTCTCAATTTCATTAATTACCCCTGTAATTGATTATTGGGAGACACACGCCTGCTACCCCGCTGAGATGAATTTTTAATTTCTGCATCGATTTCTAAATGGATGAACGACACTCGTAAAGTAGGTTCATTTAACTGTAATAATATGAATGTTAACTCATTGTTGAGTACGGTACATAGCTTGTAGATCTAAGATGTAAATAATTTATTTCTGAGGTATCTTTATCTTTATATATATTCCTAAAATGTACTGATACAGTATGTATATTTAGGTCGATGGAGTATACTATACTACTAAACTATACTCTGAATATACCTATAAACACTATAGGGTGTACAACCGTAATCATATGTAAATCAAGGTGTCTAGACGATACCTACGTTATCAACCTTGCTTGTGAATATTCGGTTCCTTCTGGCATTGTTATATCCACAGAACCATCACTCGATGACGTCATCTAAAAGGCCATGGGGAAAAATGGTGGCACTATTTTACGTAGCATTTGGCCTATTGGGACTTTAAAACATTGGGCCCAGGGCGTAGTTAATATTACAACAAAGTTTGTGTATAGGTACCTAACACTGTATAACCTGAGTGCAGGTTTATTTCTAGTGTAGAAATCAATTAGGGCCTGTTTTTCTAGTGAAATAAATAGGGCAAGCCATCCACTCCTTGCTCATCCGCTGGGTGCAAGCTTAGAGCGACTTTAAAGGCGCCTTTTAGAACAAAACCGAGATTTGCCGATCGAGTGCCGGTGGTGTCGGTAAAAGATTACCCTTGATTTACTTCTGACGCCAATCATACATAGTACAAATTATTCATAGTACAAGTAACATATAACATTGATAGTTGCATTTTAACTATGGGAGTCAATCTATACATTAAACATTTCCAATTAATCTATTTCTGGGGAAGAAGAGAAAAGCAAGAAAAACAAAAGAAAAGGGAAAAAACTAAATTTAAAAAACTAGTATTAATAAAAATAATAATTCACAAGTTCTTTCGCGACCCGATTAAACTGTAGATACAGTACATTGTAGCTTTGACGCCACCGCTATTATGTCAGTTCCAAGAAGAAATGAAAAGAGGCAAATCAACGAAAGAATATATCAGCCCTTTGGAAATGTCATCCACAGAGACGAGACGAAATGACACATTCTGTCAAAGTTATAATTTATCTACAACAATTTTGTTTTTTAAATAATAATAATAATAATAATAATAATAGGCTAATAATAATAATATTATATATAGTTAGGTAATAATTTAAAAAATAATACAAAATATGATACATCAGGTAATCTCAACTTACAACATATTTTTAAAACGTTTATTGCCCATAGATAGATATAATTATATTTAAGCCGTAGAGTTTTTGCCAGCGAAATTAAGGAATGATAGGAATAATGATTATTGGTGTGATATTTTCTCAACACATGAAACTTAATAGCTCTTAGATTTGTGGTTGTAGCACAAATGAGCCAAAGAGAAGAATCTGAAGGTTAGATCATGAGAACCAAATTAAACAGTGTTTTGGTTTAAGAGTCTTCACGAGACAGACTTGTACACGGCACACTCGTAAACAATCAAATTAAGATGTGCATCGCTCTGGAGAAAAATAAACAACATACGTGAATCCTAAAATACACATGAAACATATTATTTTTATGCAGAACAACACAACAAACAGAATTCCTTTATGTAATAAACCCTACTATGCACCATGGTTAAGCGTACAGTCAACGCGACGGAAGCATCATTTTTCCCATTGCGTCGACTATGCGTAACCATGGTGTATGGACGGGTTTATTACTTACAGCAATTCTGTATGTTGTTCTGCATAAATTTATCTGTGTCATGAGCATTTTAGAATTCACGTATGTAGTTTCAATTTTTCTCCAGAGCGTTGTACATCTTAATTTGAGTGTTACGAGCGTGCCGTGTAGATGTCTGTCTCGTGAAGACTCTTAAATGTTACCACAATCTTTTAATAAAACAACGCGTTATAAGAATAAATAATTCAGTATGTACTACCTAGAAATAACTATGCAATGAGCCAATCAATGATGATGTGATGATGAAAGCATACTATACAAACCATTTTATGATTTTTATAAAGGAAAGCACTTAAGTAGCCTATATTTTAAAGTTATTATTAATGGTGTAGATGTTCTATTAAAATCGTATGCTGAAAATGTAAATGTTGCAAAGTTTACACATGGGTTTTTGTTCATAATGTTCCTTAGTAATGAGGTTTGTCTTACAATAATTTACCTAATCTAAAATTATGAAAACTAAAGGACAATAGAACCAATCCCATTCAATGGTTCCAAAATTAAAATTGTGAAAAAACATCCTGAAAATACTCAAAATAGAGTACATAATTTAGTTGAGATATTTCTCCTAAAATGTGTAATAAGTAGGTCAAAACTTATCACTTCCTAAGGTAAAATAGTGATCGTAAAGTACCAACTTAGTTCAGTTATTTCTTGCTTGAAAAGTCAAAACATAATAAAAATTTTATATGGCAGATGTAACTTAACATTTATTCAGACCACATTTTCTGTGCTCATAGGGTTCAGTAGTGTTCGTTACGAGGTATGTATATAAACACAGGAACTTCAAACAGCAGTTGCTCAAAGTAAGTTATTGCTCCTAGCCCCACTTTTACACAAAAGATACTTTAACGAAACCCTAAAAAGTCAACAAACCGATCGTTCCACTCTTGGAAAATATGTCCTATATGCGAGGATTTGGATGTGTTTGTTCCACACTCGTTGGGCATATACTCTTCGCCGCGGATGCAGAAGTAGCTCTTGATGGGGCTACGACACATAGGACAGCGCTCGAGCTTACCGAAACAGCTTGCGCATATACAGGTGTGTCTGCACGGCAAGAGCGCGCGAGAGAGCGGGAAATACTGACAGACGACACAGAGTTGTTCGCCCGACGAGTTCCAAACAGAAGCAGAGTCCTCAGAGCTAGTCTCGTCTTGCTCGGGACAGAGAAGCGTGGCCGCGGTTCCGTGCCCACCGTCCTTGGATGACGGCGCTTCGTCTTCGTAGTTCAGAGGATTCCCCGTCGCGAGGTAGAGTTGCTGAATAAACACAAGACACATCATGGGGGTATAAGTGATTGATTCCAAACATGTTTTAAAACACCCCACAAAGCAAATACCTACTAGATATGTTTAAACAACTTTTATTCAAGGTCAAGGAAGGAATTGTGTATTGCGTAATGTGGATGGTATTTCTGAAATACTTGAATACATAGGTAAAAAACGGGTGCAAATATTATGAGGATCTTCTCGTCCAATGCTTTAAACTCAGATTTTGCGCCTCAGCTACTGCAGATGTGTGCTACAGGAGTACAGTTTTATTCCTATCTTTCCTTAAATTTGAAATCGATTGGTAAAAATATCAATTTGGAATTGATTTCTAGCAGGGATCCACAGTGAGAAATGTCATGTTGTGGTAAAAGAAACTGTCTTTACTTTACTAACAGCCCGGAAAACCTTATCTCAAAGAAAGTCCTTACTATTGTTCAGACCATAAATATTAAGGAATTTCCTCTGCAGAGTGCTATCTTTTCACCTTTTTTATAGTTGAACATATTATACAGATCAATTTAAAAGACAACTTTTTGATTTGAATCTTATTTTTGGAAGTGTGTGCCATGCAAAGTCTAGAAAGTCTCAATACACACACACAAAAAATTAATGATGTTTAACCTTGGTTTTATATTTTTTGTAAATGTAGATAGCTCAAAACTTTGTTATTATAATTTATTGGATGAGCAAAGCAAAGACTTCAATTTCACTGACCCCCCAAAAAATTTAGTTTGTTTTTCTGTCCGTTTGTTCGCTCTCTACCGGGCAAACGGCATGTGCGATCTGGATGAAAATTGGAGGGGACCTTCGAAATCTCTGAACTTAGACTTGCTACGTTTTTGGGTACAATCGAAGAAATATTTCTCATGAATATCGTACTTTTAAGATTTTTTTTATGTGATATTTTCGTGACATTTGGGCCGATTCTGACCAAACGGGTGGGGCTGCAACGTTCATATTTCACATGGACATTAAGGTAATGGTGATGTATTGCTTTTTGAAAGAAAAAGTTAAAAAAAGTTAGCCAGAATCCATAGAATAAAGGTTTTAATATGAGTTTTTTTAGGTTTATAATGACAATTTACAAGTAACAATAGAAACTTGACAACAATCACCAACAATGCGTTCAAAAGGCACTTGATAAGTAAATAGATCCCACGCTAACTTAAAACTTACAAAAAAGCTCATCCATCAACGCGACGGGACTTTTAGCGTTTTCCTAGTTTAAACAATTTATTTTTTAAATTCAGAACCGAGCACCCATGGAGTCGGCGCCCCTGGACCCTGTTATGATGGTACTATAGACAGAAAGTGCCTCCAGTGGGAATTGAACCCGGGACCGACTTACAACAATATAGACACTCCAGCTCCAAATGAAGAACAATCTCTCTTTAGGCACCTATATTGCTTAATGATTTCAAAAATTGATGTTGATAAAAAAAATGATTTAAATCAAGTACACTTTGTTCATTCTCTTCAGTCTCCGAAATTTTTACCAGTGTTTCTTGATTTGAGAGGAAATAATAGTTAGTTTTGTTTTGTAACTAACCCAACTTGAAATGTTATATATTTGCATCACCAGTAGGGTACAGTATCTACCTAACAAGTGGCAAGAAAACACAAGAGAACAGTGGTTACCTTTAGACAGGAGAGCTGTCCGTTGGCTTGCTTCAAGTACTGCGCTAGGATACTCGTGGGCAGAGTGCAGACCTCGTCCTTGATGTGAATCACGTTGATCAAGGCGACGGTCTCGTCCGGGTGCAGACTCTGGGTGTCGCTCCGCACGAGAAACACCACCAGAGGGTAGCAGAGTCGCGGGGGAGTCCCCAAGTCAAGGTCGGGCTGTGGTAGGCACAGCGTGTTCACCACGTCACCGTGTGGCGTCTTTCTGGTGCCGAATTAAGGAGCATCGGGCATTTACAGCACTGGTCAAGATACTAGCCAAGATTGCAATGAGACCCCCCCCCCTCCACATACCTCTCTTGTAGCGGGGTAGGTGCATGGGTGGCGGGTTGTGTACGAGATTTTGGTCAGTTGAGGTCGAGTCGGACTTCGGGCACTTGTTTTTGTACTAGTGTTTCCCAACCCAGGATATTTTGTGTAGTGATTAGTACCCTAGTTGTTCAACGTGGGACTCGAACCCACGACCCCGAGATTAAGAGTCCCGTGCTGTACCAACTGTGTTTCATGACAATTTAGATAAAAAGCGCAGGCTAAATGGTCAATTATTAGTTAGGTTTTATGATTCACAGAGAGGAAACGATAGGTATAGGAGGAAAACAGTAAAAAAAAAATACAAAAATGTAATATTTATTAGTTCAGGTAGGCATGTAGCAGTATGTTGTGATAATGCATTTTAAATAAGAGATGATAATTTATTTTCTTTGGTATAAATTATATATTGGGAAAATAATAACACATGTTTTTAATAATCTGGCTTAGTGACCTTCCTAAAAAAAACTGTTGTCAAAATGAGGATGTTACTAAAATGTAAGACTTACTCAAATTTTAAGTAGATCTCTACAAACTAAATTATAATATACACGAAAAAATACACATCCACGGACATTACAGAGAAGATAGTGAATCAGAATCGGTGTCTAATAGTTCCAACCCGGCGCCTCCACCAAATGTATAGTCTCATGTCTGTCTTGTCTATAAATAGACACACACACTTTAAAACAAAAGTTATTCTGTCTGTTTTGAGGAATGGTCATGGGGCTCCAAGCACCTGCTGCTTCGGTCTTGTCTGTGTGTCAGATAAGCTGTAGGCCTACAGTTGCCAGGCGTTACTACCACAGACAAGAAACAAATACAATGGTGTTCAAGTAAAATAACACGATGTTATTGCCCCTGAAAGGATCACCACATTTGAAAGCTGGAGATATTTTATTCAATAACAAACTAAAACTAATGCAAACTTTATAGTTTTATATATATTTAAGGATACGATTACCTACCTAGAAAATGACAAGATCGACTAACGATAATGTGGACAAAGTTGACAGCGGTAATGCAGTGAAATAGTATCAGTCTGTAAAAGACAGTTAAATAAGTTGTAACATATAATATTAAATAATGTACGAGGGCCTACTACGCAATATGTTCCCTATGAACAGAACTTGGACCCGGCCCACCCCCATTTGCTGCGTGTTGTTGTGCCCAAATACCCAAACAAAGGTATATCACTAGTTCCGCTATCGTCAAGATTGGAAGGGCCATTATATTTTTACACTTTTCAATCATATTATTGCAGGAAAATGTTTCTTTTATAATAATTTCACGAAGCTGATACTTGTTTAAATTAATTATAACGCGTGAAATATAAATTAGGGCAAAATATAACAAAAAAGAATTGTGAAAGTGCCTCACAACCGGAGTGAAGCCAGCCAGAGCTCGTACCCGGCACCTCCACCAAGTAGGACGTAAAGGATACTCTAGTTGGACGCCCGTCTGCTGGTAGAAGCCTTGCATGAGGCCGCCGCTCAGAGCTTGAGCCTGCAGGAAACTCCACGGCCGCCACAGGAGGAGGTGCAGCTCCCGGATAGACACACCCCAGAAGGCTTGGAGCAGGTAGGGGACTTGGCTGGACACGGTGAACTCAAGATCTGCAACAAAGAGGAGAGGGGTTGTTAGTTGAAACACTCTCAATTCTGTGCGGTCTTATCATATTGTTAATCGAGCAGTTTGTCTGTAGCACAATATTGAATTTGATTTAATTTCTTCTTTGCAATAATATACATACTGAAGTACCTATAAGAATAATGTACAATGTCATATAGGCCTATAGATCGAAATTCATATTCATGCAGATTTCAACCATTAATTTAATTAATTATAACTTACGTCACACTTTCTTTCGAACATGCATGGCATAAACGAGTGGTCACACTATACACTTTCGTTAATCTTGAGTAAATGTGTGAAAATGGGTCAAGTCCATTGTGTGAAATCTACCCAGTGTTAATAACTTATTTCGCCCTTATTCGTATTATAGGCATAGTTGAGACAAAACGAGTGGTCACACTATACACTTCGTTAATCTGATAAATGTGTGAAAAGGGGTAAAGTACACATGAAAAGTGT
>JAMZAV010016638.1:0-10075 GCA_024449915.1 Sweltsa coloradensis | reverse complement strand
ACCGCAGACAGCGCGAATAAAAAGACATTCGGAAAAGAGGTATAGTGCCTCGTTGCTAGCGCCAAAGCCCCTACAATCTGTATTTATTGTTTAAAAATTAATTCTGGAAACGCACTTGGGGGACTTTCAGGTTGGAATACGGTTAACAATCAGACATTGTAAAGCATTGCCTCTTTTTGTGAGCTTGACACCACACATTAATATTGTTTTTAATTGGATGAAGTAATCAAAGCAGATATAGTTCGATTATCCCTTCGATACATTAACGAAGTCGTTTAAAATCGCAAAGTGCCGCAGGCGACTTTCAATCAGTGGCGTCACAGTTGCAATCAAGTGCAGTACATCATTATTCAATCATATCGCATTGTATGATACACGATTGCATCATATTCCCAAAATGTAGAGGTGTGCATCAAAAAACAGCTTGCCCCCCAATAATGATTACAAGTCAGAGCATTTCTACAAACTATTTTGTTTTAAATATTAAAATGAAAAAAGGGCATGAATAAAGCAAGATTCAACGCATTGATAAGGGGTTTTGACATTATATCGAAAATCCAATATAAAATTTTGTTGATAAAATACAACTTCCATGTCCAGTCTTGCCAAGCTATTCGTCTTATTGAACAAAAACTTACTGCTATTATTGCAGTAATTGTCAAAATCTCGAGTTTTTTTATTGTAGCCCTTCAATGATCACCGATTTATAGTTGCTATGTTGGCATTTTGTCGTAGCGTATTAAAAATTGTCTAGAGAGAAAAATAAGTTATTTCCTGAAACGACTTTTCAAGTTTTAGTATTTTTATGGTTCATAACTCAGAAAATGTCTTCTAAGAGAAATTTTATTGCCGTGGTATAAAACATGTAGGTGTGAATATAGTAATTGATCTTTAAAGACAGAAGCTAGTCGGGACGGTAAAGTGCAGAACGGATGAATCGCTACATTAAGATCTCGATTGATAAAGTGTATAAAGCTCTTTAAAGTCCGAGAATGTAGTATCAATGCAAGGAACTTTATTCCTGTGCAATTTTGAAGTTCTTCCTATGAAAAAGTTTCGATAGAGATGATTAGCGTACAAGGTATTTATAGTGGGGAGCATAGGGCATGAAAACATGCTTCCGTGGCAGCTTAGGTGAAAGAGCTATGTATGGGGTATCAATCGATTCGTATTGATCCATAGAAAAACCCATTTCGATGGTGGAGAGTTTGATTTTTTGCAGAGACCGGCCATATCTAAAACAGAGGGCCCCGCCGCTTTCGAATTTTAAAACTAGCATATCTTCGTAAGTATTTGCCCGATTTAATTCAAAGGTCCCATTCGAAAGGTAAATGATAGAATTTAAATTTATTTTTTTCAAATTTTCACGTAAATCCCATTTGTTTGAGGTTATTGTTACAAAAATTTTTAACTCTTACTTTACACTTTCTCGTTATGAACGATATTTACTAGGTAAAAAGGTTTTACATTTTTTTAACTTGCATTTTGGTAGATTATTTCTATGTGTTTTTAATGAATCCATGCATTTAACTTTCTGACAATTATAGCCTGAGTTTATGTAATTGAAGCGATGGCATGTGTAGGTGAATATATGCATACTAGTGTGATCTTATGTTTCAATACATTTGTCGAGACACAATTGGTGAAACAATTAGATTTTTGGTATCAATCGATTCGTTATAAACCGAACTTAACAATTTTATTGGGTAATTTCGATTTTTTACTGAGACCTTCCCTGGGAAAAAAACAAGATGGCCGCCGTCATGAACTTTTTAACTAAATATTTTTAAAAAGTATTTCGCCGATTTCAATTTTAAAGTCCCGTTTGAAAAGATTATAAAAAGAGCTACAAATGATATATCAAAAATTTTCCAGAAAGTTTAATATTTTTGAGGTTATGTTTGTTTTGAGTTTTTGGTAATTTTAACGATTTTTTCAGAGCACAATAGGTAAAAACATCTATGTATGGGGTATCAATCGATTCGTTATGAACCGTGTTTTTAACAATTTTGGTGGGAAAATTTTCGATTTTTTACTGAGCCCTTCCCATGGCAAAAAAAAAGATGGCCACCGCCAAAGTGCCTTTGACTCGCATATCATTAAAAGTATATATCCGATTTTAATTCACGTATACCGTTGAAAAGGTTTATTAAAAGAGAAATAAACTTTAATTTATATTTTGTTGAAACTTTAATATTTACTAAGGTTATGTACAAAACTTAAGTTATTTCCCCACACTCGTCATCGTTAGGGAACTTATGGCGCATATATTTACATGACCAAAACGGTTTTTGAATATTTTTGGGCTTGTTTATCCGTAGCATATCTTTTTATGTATTAAATAAGTCCTTACCTTTTATGTTTCCGACAGATATATCACGAGATAATGTATTTGAAGCGCGGCATGTGTAAATGAATAATATTTCATCGAGAATTTTGATCTTGATGTTTTGAACACATTTCGTAGAGGCACAATAATTGATGAAAGGATTTGTATCTGGTATCAATCGATTCGTTTTGAAACGTACTGTAAAAATTTTGATGAGGTACCCGTCGCAAAAAAAACAAGATGGCTGCCGAAATAAACTTTGTTACTTTATATTTTTCTAAGAAAAATTGACAGATTATTTCAAATGTACCGTTGGAAAGGGAATTAAAAAATTATAAACTTGCAATTTTTACGAAACGTTTTTATTTACTGAGGTTATCTTGTTACTAAAAACTCTATCGTTACAGTTATGGAACAAATATAACGTATAATGTAATATTTTGTTTAACCTTTGTTTTATAGTACGACTATGACGCTGTTATTTTGGTACCATAGACAGAAATTAATAAAAGTTCTTCCACCGGGATTGAACCCGGACCAGTTGGAAAGAGTATGACATTGACAGTCTAGGTCCCGAGTTCAATCCCCGGGGGAGGTATTTTTTAAATTTTTGTCTTAATATATAAATTTTTTGGTTTTAGAGATTTTCGTTGCCGATATGTATGTCATACTGTTATACTCTTTTCATCTGGTCCCGGGTTCAAACCCGGGAAAGAACTTTTATTAATTTCTGTCTATGGTACCAAAATAACAGCGTCATAGTCGCTTACTATAAAACAAAGGTTAAAAAAAAATATATACATATAACGTATATTTGTTCCATACTGTAACGATAGAGTGTAGTAAACAAGATAACTCAGTAAATATAAACGTTCGTGAAAATTGCAAGTTTATAATTTTTGCTCCTTTTAAATTTCCTTTCCAACGGGACCTTTGAAATGAATCTGTCAATTATCTTAGAAATATATAAGTAACAAAGTTTATTTCGGCAGCCCTCTTGTTTTATTTGCGACGGGTACCTCATCAAAAAATTTTTAAAGTACGGTTTCATAACGAATCGATTGATACCAGATACATAATCCTTTCATCAAATTTTTGTGCCCCTACGAAATGAGTTCAAAACATCAAGATCAAAAATTTTCGATGAATATATTATCATTTACACATGCCGTCGCTTCAAATCATTATCTCGGGATATATCTGTCGGAACATAAAAGGTAAGGACTTATTGAATACATAAGAGATATGCTACGATAAACAAGCCAAACATATTCAAAAAAACCCTTTTGGTCATGTAAATATATGCGCCATAAGTTCCATAACGATGACGAGTGTGGTTAAAAAACTTAAGTTTTTGTAACATAACCTTTGTAAATATTAAGTTTCAACAAAATAGTAAATATAAAGTTTATTCTCTTTTTAAATTTCCTTTTCAACGGTATACGTGAATTAAAAATCGGATATATACTTTTAATGATATGCGAGTCAAAAGGCACATTGGCGGTGGCCATCTTGTTTTTTGCCATGGGAAGGCTCAGTAAAAAATCGAAATTTTCCCACCAAAATTGTTAAATCACGATTCATAACGAATCGATTGATACCCCATCATAGTTTTTTCACCTATTGTGCTCTGAAAAAATCGTTTTAAAATTACCAAAAACTCAAACCAAACTAACCCCAAAATATTAAACTTTCTGGAAAATTGTTGATATATCATTTGTAGTCTTTTATTCTTTTCAAAGGGACGTTTAAATTGAAATCGACGAAACTTTTAAAGAAATTTTTGTTAAAATGTTCAATGACGGCGGCCATCTTGTTTTGCCCAGGGAAGGTCTCAGTAAAAAATCGAAATTTACCCAATCAAAATTGGTTTTAAATTCGTTCATAACGAATCGATTGATACCAAATATCTAATTTTTTCACCAATTGGTCTGACAAAATGTATTTGAAACATAAAGATCACACAGTAGTAGCATATTTTCATCTACACATGCCATCATTTCAATTACATAAACTCAGGCTATAATTGTCAGAAAATTAAATGCATGGATTTATTAAAAACACATAGAAATAATCTACCAAACATGCAAGTAAGAAAATGTGAAACCTTTTTACCTAGTAAATATCGTTCCATAACGAGAAAGTGTAAAGTAAACAGTTAAGTTTTTGTAAATAACCTCAAACAAATGGGATTTTCGTGAAAATTTGAAAAAAATAATTTAAATTTCTACATTTACCTTTCAAATGGTACCTTTGAAATGAAATCGGTCAAATACTTACGAAGATATGCTAGTTTAAAATTCGAAAGCGGCGGCCATCTTGTTTTAGATATGGCCGGTCTCTGCAAAAAAATCAAGACTCTCACCATCGAAATTGTGTATCTATGAATCAATACGAATCGATTGATACCACATACATAGCTCTTTCACCTTTTCGGCCACGGAATTACCTATGCTCCCTACTATTATGCTTGGATATTATAACGAGCATTTAACGCGGGTAGATTAAAATAGAGATTAAGTTTTGTGATGTAAAAGCACAAGCACACTTTCGTTCGGATTATTGTGTAGCACATCAGCTTTACAAGGTGTGACCGTCAATGTTTGAGGGCTGTTCCAGATAGCTCAGTTCCTTGCACGCGCGTTAACGATAGTGGTGTGCAGGTAGAAATATTTGGTGGATGGTGGAGGTGCCGGTCCAGAGATTTAAATATTAATTTAAAGAATATAATATTATACAAAATGCCACAAAATCCAGACAATGGTGCATGAATTGTGAGAAAATTCTAATGTTTAATTCTTTAGAAGTATCCTTTTTAAAACAAAAATTATTATGACGGCTGTCTTCTCACTTCCTGACCCGATCCGAAACGGTTTAATATCCGAACCGACCCAACTGTAAAAACTTCTACCTGCAAGGTCCTCATTAACGAATGAAGAAAGTAGAAACCCTAGAAATAAAACTTTTAATCAGAATTACCGGTGGTGGGATTCGATCTCGGGACGTCCTCAATCAGAGTCTCACACGATAGCATTAGCTATCTTTGTCGAATGTGAACTGACTGAGTTACAACGCTAGTTACGATATAACTTACTTCAGAAATATTTGACAATGGCCACTCATGCTAAGTACATAATAAATATCCACAAATTGACAACAATAATCTAGGGTGTACGTTATTGTAGTTCCTTTGCCATGTGTTGATGTAGAAAACCACTAACTTAAAACGGTATCAAAGTTGAATTTAAACGCAATTAATTAAAATGTAAAAGATGTAGGCCTACTATATCTCTTGGGTCCAAACTTGACTCCCCCCTGCCTCCTGCCTTCTCCCCCCAAATATCATCACCCCACATTTTCATTCTGATTGTATCATATCTCGACATCCCACCTCCCCTTCCATATCTCATCCCCCCTAACCTTCACCAAATCTGAACCCAACATGGCCGACAGGAACCAATCCACTGCGACTGTCTCACGAGACACTGCGGTTCAATTAAACAAGCGTAGGCTTTTCCCTGGTGGCATTCGGTAGCCATCAATATCACCATTAGCCTTAACATCACCACCCTTACCACATGTCGTCCCTATTGTACATAACAGCAGAAAATTGTAGCTCGGTATTGTCATAATTATATTTGTTGCGATCGATATGACCCGAGGAAAAATAATGGTGTGTAATTTTGAGGTTGAACAAACACAATTATTATCGAATAAGGTTAACAATGAGATTTTCTTTGCAATATCCGTTTCAAACAAGACTAGAATACTATTATCACCAGTCTGGTGGGATGGAAACTGAATATAGAAATGATGGAATTTACATCCATCAATGATGAAATCTGTCCAATGACAAATTTATTACAATTTTATTAATAAATTAACAATGAAATTAATTATTACAAACGTGAAATTCATAAATCCCATTGTTAACAATTCGAGCACCTGAAGAACCCAACCTTGGAGAAGACGGGGTCAAAATTATAGAAGTGGAACTTTATTTAGCACTTGCTACTTTTGTACATTGGAATACATATTATTATGATATTAATGAATCTAACATTTAGTATATATATATATAAACATTCTTATATGTTCTGGTTTTTATCGTCGTGACTGTACTAGTACTTTCCACCACATGACAAACCACGTTTAAATCTATTCTGATGAGATTATATAAATGAGCTTAACTCTTGAACCTCAAACTTAGAAAACTATTACCTAGATGCTGTGGCTATTATAATTCAAGTTAGGCCTCGTGGTGGTTTACGCATGAGCATAATCATCTCATTACTGACATAATTATCTCTTAAGCATGGCAAGGTAAGCTTTCCACCCGACATCATTAGGGGCTGGGTTAATCATATCAAACATGGAATAATAGGTTTTGGGGTATTATTATGGAATTGGAATAATTGGTAATAGATATTGTGAATTTAATTGTACTTTATCAATATGGAGTGTTGGTAGGGGTTGGGTTGGGGTAAGGGGAGAAATAAGACTAATTAATGGATTGCGGGGAATGGGGGGGGGGAATGGAACGAGTTAGAAATATATTTGTCAGATGCTCAGGGATGGAAACTGAATATAGAAATAATGGAATTTACATTTATCAATGATGAAATCTGTCCAATGGCGAATTTATTACATTATTAATTAAATGAACAATCAAAATTAAAAATTTACATACGTGAAATATCAGCAATCCCATTTTAAGTAATGAAATCAACGGAGAAGATATTTTGTTTCTTTCAGTAGGTTAACATAATACACAAAGTAATTGCAGTTACAATAATTAAAACAATACACATAGACATGAATAACAAATACATCCATAAACCAAATGGAATCATTCATTCATTCTAATTTATTCTGGAAACTTGGTAGCAGTAGTTTTTACAAACACATTTTATGTTTACTTTGATTAAAATATCAATTAAAGACAACGTACTAATTTTATTTCAAAATCGCGTTTTATAATTACAAACCAAAAACTGTAACTCATACTATTGTTATAGTTGCCGTCTGCTGTGGTTACGAGTGTTTACTTCTAGGTTTCCGATAATTCTTGTTCCTATTTACGGCGATAATGCCTTTTTATTATGTTTTTTTTGATTAGATTGTTGAATGAGCTCGAGAAAACCTGTCTTTGACGCAAAACAGAAAGGTTATGTGCATGTGATAACGTCGAATTACACAACGATTAACCCATTGATTTTCATGATTACCCTTGTTACAATGCCCATGCATGAAAAGGGGAGAAAGTTAAAATATCTAGCAGGCAGTGAGGTGCATATCTGCGGCTGAACACGCAAGCCCACGCTTTGCAGGCGGTGGTTAAAATGTGTTTAATCGGTGGTTAATATCTATGGTTGGCCACCCTCTTTGGGGGGGTGGGTTTTGATGAAATGTCAGGTATTTGAACACCGACAGTAAAAATCATTGTTTTTGAGAGTGTGAAAAGGGGGGAGGTGGCAGCCCCCAGTATAATCCTGAATGTTTTTCCCAGGGTTTTTCCTTGGTCAAAATTGTAATCGTTTCTGGACATTCACACTCTACTTTCGTCATATCTAGATGGCCCCTAATTGTTCCTGTCCATGTTTCCCACACACAACTATTAAATCAAAACAGTGAAAATACTAAGAAAATTCAATAATTTGTGATCATTTAAATGAGGACTGACATGGTGCTGGAAAAATTTTAATATAGTATTCTAGATACTATTTAACGACAATAGTGCCAGCATTAGAGCTGTCAGTCAGCATGGTACCTGCCGTTTGTGCGCACGCCTTTTCGTCTACTAGCATGTGACGACATACGGGCCTAGTCACTAGAAGATGATCGAGGCGACAATATAATACCACACGGCAGTAAAACGTTCTTCTTAATATCTTTCGCGGGAATGAATGGCCCGAATAACCAAAATGCGTATACGTACAGTAGAATATTCGTGCACGATCATTTCGCAAACCGATTGGAATTATGTCTCTTAGCGGCTTGGCAATTATTTAATGAAAAATAACACGCGTTTTAACTTTTGTCTCCTCGCTTCCACTTGCCATTTGTGCAATGTGGTTCGGGCCTCACCGGGAATCTTCGGCACTCGCTACCGGCTGTTTCCGAAATTATTCACGCGCGAGCAAGTGGCGACTGCATAACAAAACTACCCTGTTCCCTGTTCTCTGTTGCACGATTTTACTCAAACTGTTATGCACAAAATTCTCATCAAATTCAATATTGGCCCTTTCATGTATTGGCATTATTGCACCATGGACCATGGTTTGCTTGCTGGTTTCGATTCTCATAAAAATGCTATGAACTTCACGTTTACGACTAGCCTCTTAGGGTAGCCCTGTGCTTATTATGACCATCGGTGGCGAGGGGGGAAGAAACCTGCCGGTCTTGCGCTAAACACGATGAGCGCAAGGCAGTCGGTGCGGGAGGCAAAAGTTAAAACACATGTGTTTCTATTAAATTAAATTATATTGGCAAGCCCCTAAACAACATAATTCAATTCTGTTTGCGGCATACTTTAAAGCAAATATTCTGCTCTATGTATGCAAAAATTGATTATGCTGGCGCTTATTGCTTGTCAGATGTAAGAATGAACGTTTGCTGCCGTGCGATATTACACTGCCGCTTCTATCGGGGCTGAGTGGCTAGGCCAGTGTGACGTCACACACTAGTAGACGAAAACGGGAGACCAAATACCTAGAAAACGAGTTGACTTAGAGAAATGTTTTTTCGGTAATCGTAATTATTTCAGACGTACATCAACTTTGCTTAGCCATGCCGGTCCTCCTTTAAATGCTTATTTAAAATTACCGTTACTGACAATGGCATAACGTTTATGCATACACACTTTCATAATATTTTAATATAATGTAAACTGCCTGTTATTAGCATTTTTATAGCTAACATTATTGTTTAAATAAATACACGTAAGACCATTATATTTTCAAATGGATTTTAAAATTTGTCCATATATAAGTTTTAATTCAAAGAATTTCAATGTATTATTTTCTAATTCTTTATTTTGTTTTCGTGGAAAGCCTGCCCAGGATGCAATTCATGCCCCTCTTCAGCTGCAGGAGGATATGTTGCGGATAGGACAATTTGTGAAGGGATGTCCGAGGGATGTTTAAGAGGACTTAATCCCTTGCATTCGTATTAGCGACTGAGAAAACCCTAGGAAAAAACCTTCAATCACGATTGCCGGTCTCGACGGGATATGAACCAGGACCATCCCGAATCAGAGTCTCAAGCGAACACTGTCGGTGAATTTCAATGTATGTTTTTCAATCAGAAAACGCTCCCGGAAAACATATATTCGGAGTGTATTAACCAATCAACACGTGCAATGGATACCTAACCATCAGGCGCAACGTATGACCAGTTCCCGTGACACCGCCTGCCTAATGATGCGGCTGACCCATATCCGTGAGACGCCCATGTGGGGATTGCTCCCAGCATATGTAACCCTTGCCAATACGTTAAGCCGGCTGAAACATTAATGTGATAGTGATACATGTGCAAATCAAGCGTGAGATTAAAGCGGACCGGCCAAGGTTTACAGTACAATACGTCGCATTGTAAGAACATTTCTAGGGGAAGTTCCTTGACTTTTGTGTCACTCCACGACATTAAGGACTTCATTCTGAATACGTTAAATCATATTTTTTTATTATCGAGATAAGATTTTATTAAGATTTTAAGTTTAAGATTCCAAGGTTTACAGTACACTAC
>JAMZAV010016637.1:0-10198 GCA_024449915.1 Sweltsa coloradensis | reverse complement strand
AGCCGCATGGTTTCACAACTTGACCTCCAGATACAAGTAAGTTTCACACTTACCTCCGAAAAATGAGTGAAGAGAACTACAGGTGGTCGTGTGATCAATTTTTCACTCACGTCACGACGATGACGACGTTAGAACCCTTTCCCCCCAACCCCGCCAACCTAATCGTGGCAGGTTTTGACCAGATGACCAGAATGGGAATTGGTTACTACTCCAGCAGATGTGGTTTCCGTACTGGGAACAAATTTTGCATCGGTAAGCAGCAATGCTTGAATATTTGTTATCCAGTTTAATTTTCCGAAAATGGTGAGAAAAAAATCTTGCCGCTGTTCGCCTCAGCCACCAGCCGCCGACAACATAACGTCTTCTTTCGCGTCGTCAACTTCGTGTTAAGGCAGGGTGTCCGAATCTTCCTGTTAATTGTAGAAAAAAATTGTGTCAAGTCAACGTAAACATGGAGACATTGTTTTGATTTAAAGTGACATAAAATGTAAATACCTGCAAGAAAGAAATGTCAAACTTGTTGAACAAATCATCTTTTGTCCAGCCGTGGTAGGGCTGGGCTATCCCTTCGGCCAGGTGTGCTTTTGTAATCAGATTTTAATAACTTAGCTATTCTTTAATGAAGGATATATTTCAAATGTACCCTTCCAATGGTATCTTGCAGAAGATTAATGTAATAAAAATTAATGTGATTAAATACATACTACTGGATCGCGTCCTTACACAAAAGAAGATGAAAGAAGCACGAAAACTTAATTCCTCATCTTAAAACGATGAGCTATACGATTGAGCGTTCTCTATGTGGGAACTCCGTATGGCGTGTAGGGCATAACGTCGTACATCTGTGGGAGAAGACATAATGCACAAAGACATGTTTGTGCTCCTGAGTCCTAACTCATTCCTCATTGGAAGTAATTAATTAATATTTTAATATTTTGTGGTTATCTTGACATATTTCCCGATGATTGGCGTAGTGCCATCTTAATTCCACTGCTTAAACCCACAAAAGACAAGTCGATGCCGACTTCATATCGCCCTATTTCTCTGACAAGTTGCTTTTTCAAATTGGCTATCAAATTCCAACTTGCAACCTTCTCGTGGTTTGGCCCGTGATTAGGGGAGTTTTTCTCCCTGAAACGAGCTCTGGGTCGTCGACGGGGACTTCCCCCTTCCCTTTGACTACCACCCTAAGGCGACAACAATGACAACACTGACGGATGATGACACAGACGGAGACGACCACGACGTGGGGGAACCCCTGCCCCCCCCCCATAAGCTTGTGGCTGGTTCTGACCAGCACAGACCTGTCCACCCCTTGTCCCCCCGCGTCAGCCCTTACGTCCCTCCCTTCGTCTCGATTAGCCAAGTTGCATAAATATGAGACGTTAAACAATACCCAATTAATCAATATATATCATATTATATCTTTGGTTGGTTATCGCTTACTTGTCGATTGCGTCGGGGCCTACAGGGTATAGGCTTGGTCGCTTTGATTTACTGTCCCCAACTGAAAATCAGTTATATAACTGAGTGGGTAGACTCTAAATACATTTTATTTATTATTTATTTATGACACATTTATGATACGACAAAGACAACACGGATGGATGATGACACAGACGGAGACGACCACGACGTGGGGGAACCCCTACCCTCCCCATATGCTTGTGGCTGGTTCTGACCAGCACAGTCCTGTCCACCCCTTGTCCCCCCGTGTCATCCCTTACGTCCCTCCCTTCGGCTCGATTAGCCAAGTTGCATAAATATGAGACGTAAAGCAATATTTAATCAATCAATCAATCGAACAAGCCCGGTCGTCATCTTGTATGCCGAGTTAGGTGTGTCCTCCTTGGCAGAACGGCGAAACCTCTGTTATGAAAATTAAAGCTATGCCTAAACATCCAGCAAATCGGGATGTTTTTAATATGCAATATGTCAGACACTTTGATACTAAACCCATGGCAACCGTTCCAATGGGAGTAAGATGTAAACTATTGTTTAATCTTATAGATTTACATCTGCCAACAGTTTTTTATTTTGTTTTTAGCAATAACCCGCCCTGGCTTACACCAGAGTCGATTATTACATTCGACCTTTGTCGTTTTGATAAAAAAAACTCTACTTGCGATAACGTATTTAAAATTAACTTTAGAAAGATTTGCATCAAACATCGACGTCTTACTTTGTTATTCACAGATGGCTCGAAAAATGACAAAAAGTTTGGAAGTGCCTTTTATTGCTCCACCTAAACTGAACGTGGATCCTGGCTGCTGAGAGAAGAACCTGAGCGTTGTATGGAACAACACGCAGCTTTGGCCCCTGCTTCATCTAGACGGGTGGTACAGGTTTCTTCTCAAGGAGCATAGATGCTCTTCGTTGGCATTCTTCTCAAGGAGCATAGATGCTCTTCGTTTGGGTTGTGGCTTTTTTTTGTTCTCATACGATCCATACCTTATGTCAATCAAGAAGTTCCTCCTCATAATAGCTAGCAAGCACGACACCCACACACTGTCATTATTTATCTTCTTGGCAGGGTTCTCTTTTTTGTGACCGTTTCAGATTGCTCCTCTCTCTACAGTTTGGAAGAAAGTGCGAAGTTTAAACGGCGTTCCACTGTTTTGAGCATTGTGAGCGATATGGTGGGCAAATGTTTGTGAAATCTGTGAGGGTTGGTGATAAAGTACATGGATACGATGGGGACATGAGGTGATTGATGTGATTTTTACGGACCGGCGATATGTGAAATAGAGGGAACATGATTTGAATTACCTCCCTTCGTCTCGATTAGCCAAGTTGCATAAATATGAGACGTAAAGCAATATCCAATCAAAATCAATCAATAAGATGAAGATGGACCAGCAACACAGTATGATGATGAAGTCGGTGAAGATTGATACAAATTTTTGGATTCTAGAAGCGTTAGATGTTCTGGGTCATCAATAAGCAATGATTGAGAGTCGTCCAACCGTCCGAACTTGGTGACCTCGGCTGCATTTACAATTTCTGCAACTTCTGATACAAGCACAATTGTCAACAGCTTCTACCATTGTCGCAGGGAAGACCCGAAAATGGTAAATAGCGTGGAGTGTGCCAACTTCCATGCCATTAAGCCATTAACCTTAGTAATCTGATCGACAAACTATGACAATTCTGTTAAAAAAAAAATTCATGAGGCTTGTAGACTTGCTATTCATTATGTCGAAGTTGGCAAAATTTTCCTGATGATGATGATGATGATCTGATAATTTGGCATTTTCTACCTCCTCTACTTATAACAACTTTAGCATGTATACCTTTCACTGATTTGGCTGTCTACAAATATGTGTCCACTATGTATACATAGTCAATTACATATCTTGGAAGCGGGAATAATTTTTGCTGTTAAAGCGCTCTAAAACTTCTAATACTAATACTAATGAAAAATTTATTATTTTCTCTGAAAAAACGTGCAACATTGGAATGTCTTTAAGAGAAATGAAGTTTTAATTCACCACAATGTATTTTGTCATGCACTTAGAGTTGAATATAAGCAGAACGAAATTGGCATTATTTACTTAATTGACTCTTTATATCACTGGCGGGCAATATGACCGCACTCGTTGAAGCGCCCTAGTTTCTAAAGTCCATGTCGTTCCTTATTAAACTTGGCAATTTCTTTATGAAGTTATTACAAGAAGTTTATGTATAGACAAGCATAACTGACATACGTTTTTTTTCTTTCACATTCGAATTGATTACATTTGATGGTTAAGTTGTGTTGGTCAATAATTTGTGTTAAAATTATCTGAATCGTTCACTTTCAACAATCTATGATGAATTGCGAACCACTGGCTTTGATACTGATACCAGGCCTACCCTTTATGTTTTAGTGAGACTCGTGCAGAACCAAAATTATATTGGTTTACTTTAAATCTCTTTAATTAGTAATTTGAATTGGTACTTATGCCCAAAGGTACAGACGTAATAATTAATAAAAATAATTTTTGTTATTGATGTTTTTGAACGGTCTGTAGTGTACACGTGCCGCCTTTCCGAGGCCCAGAATACTACGCCCACATCGCGTAGCCACCCCCACCTCCTCGCACCATAACCAATCCCGGCCATGCTCGCAGCAGACAGCAGCTGCCGCCTACGCCTCGTTCGACCATGCACGTTCTCTAGCGCACTCGGTTGGTTGTTCTTGTTTGAGGTGGACGTGTTTTGTCTCCGCTCTACAGTCTGTTCTTGTTTAGCGTTCACAGCACCATGGGTTGGCTTCTGTTACTATAGAATGTGTTGTCTTTGCTGTTATTTTCTTGCATCCTTCTGTTTAGTGTTTGTTAACTGTGGTAGGTTGTCTGTTCTGTTCAGACTGAAAGGGTTTATTTGCTATCTTTTCTCCTTTGCCGCAGAGAGTTTTATCTGTAGACGCGCCCTTATACTTTCTCTTAAATAAACCTTCTCTTACTGGTTGTATTAGTCAGTCTTGGGCACGTTCCCCCAAAAAAGGAACTTTGAAAAGTTAAGTTACTTCTGCCTAAAAAGGAACTGAGACGTTCTTCGTTCCTTTTCAATAAAAAAGGAACTGAAACGTTCCTCGTTCCTCAAAAGGAACTTAGTTCCTTTCAAGTTCCTTATACTTTCACTGATTTAAACAATAATAAATGTGAAATGAGTTACTTTATCATTACTCTTTATTTATTAAAGTGAGTCCCAGGCCATCTGACGAGGGTGCGCCATTTTCAAAAACACAAGAGATCACATTCATATTTTTCATACTTCAGTTTACGATATCAGGTACTGGAATTCGACGGGATTACGACGGCGAAAGGAACTTATAAAGGAACGTTAAATTCGTTCCAAGTTTCCACGAAATAGTAACTTTGACGTTACAAGTTCCTGATTTAAGAAAAGGAACGCGTTCCCACAAAAGTTCCTGAAAAAGGAACGCGTTCCTCCCCAAGACTGGTATTAGTTATTATTCTTTTACTTACTGGGAAGAGATATTGTAAAGTGTTGTGCTCTGTCAGTTCCGCTGGTCCAGACTGCACGGTTAATGTTTCGCGAGTATTTTATTATATTAAGAGTGAGATAAGAGCCTTGGCTGACAACCATAGTGCCAAAGTTTAGTGCTGGAGATCGTGTTATTTGTGTGAATGTGTTGCAAATTATAACTCTTTTGTGATCGCTCTTAAACATATGTTTGGTTCACTTAATTTGCGTCAGATTTCGCATGGCTTGGTATGTTTGGAGTAGGTATTGGATGTCACGCCTCATAATTTGAAATTTATTACCCATCTTTGTCAACAAGCATGTGAGTTTCTTCGTTGGAGCGTGAAATCGGTATTTCGAGTCGCTCGTGTATGATTTTCTCCAGCACAGGTGATTTCTTTGGTAGGCCTATGTTTATCCTGTCGTCGTCGGGGAACTTTCCCCTTCCCTTTGACTACCTCCCGACGGCGACGACAATGACAACACGGACGGATGATGACACAGACGGAGACGACAACGACGTGGGGGTACCCCTTCCCTCCCCATACGCTTGTGGCTGGTTCTGACCAGCACAGGCCTTGTCCCCCCGCGTCATACCTTACATCCCTCCCTTTGTCTCGATTAGCCAAGTTGCATAAATATGAGACGTTAAGCAATATCCAATCAATCTATCATCTCAATAATTTTCTTTTTTTTTTGTAAACTTAGAAAACGATATAATTGGATGAGCGTAGCGAGCGAAGCGAAGATTCCATTTCACTACACTGGAGAAAAAATTCCGGAATGTTTTTTTTTTCTATTTTCTTTTTTTTTCTTTTTTTGTATTTTTGTGTTTTTGTAAACACGATTCCGGCTAAACCGATACTTTGATTGCGATGAAATTTAAAGGAGGTCTTCGAAATCTCTTAACTTAGAACTGCCACTTTTTTTAGCGACATCGGGAAATTTTTTCTCATAAAAAACGCAATTTTACGATTTTTTTCGATTTAAAAAAAATTTCTTCGACTTATAACACCTACATGCTTTATTCGATTGTAATGAATTTTTCACAGAACCTTTAGCGTAATCGAAAAATTATTTCTCATGAAAATCGAAATTTTACGTTTTTTTTTTTTAAAACAATTCTTTGACTTATAACACCTACATGCTTTCTTCCTATTGTAATGATTTTTTCACAGAATCTTAATTTCATGAATTTATATATTCGTGTTAAATTTGAGCGCAATCGAATAATTATTTCTTATGAAAATTGCAATTTTACGATTTTAAAAAAAATTACGATTAATTAAAAAAAATTAAGTTAATTTTTTATTTTATTTAATTTAATTAAAAAAATTAAGTTTATTTTGTATTTAATTTAATTTAATTAAAAAAAATCTTCGACTAAGTAATGATTTTTTCACAGAACAACATAAAATCCGCGTAACACATGGCAACTCAATGCACCATACACGCTCATCCATCATCGCGGCGGGACTTAAGCGTTTTCCTAGTCATCAAACATACCGTACCCTCATTCCATTAACTTTCTATATCATAGATGATCTAACCGGTTGAAGAGGTTTTATTTCTCACGTCGTTTTGAGTTGTTGGAATTTTTCGTGTAAGACATCACCGAAATATTTACTCATCGGTTTTAAGAAAGCGTTTCTTATTTCGGGTTTTCCAAATAAGTAAAGCTTTGAGTTGAATTTATCGAAGTCATTGAATAAACTCTTGTCAGCAATACAGCCCACTGAGTTAATAGTGATCCGTTCTGCTGTCAATTACCAAAGGCTTGTTGGAGAGTTGTGTCGTTCTCTTCCCATACTTTCTTTTTCACAATTCCAACTCGCAACCTTCTCGTGGTTTGGCCCGTGATTAGGGGAGTTCTTCTCCCTGAAACTTGTGGTGAGCTCTGAGTCGTCGTCGGGGAACTTTCCCCTTCCCTTTGACTACCTCCCCGGCGGCGACGACAATGACATTACGGACAGATGAAGACACAGACTAAGACGACCACGACGTGGGGAAACCCCTACCCTCCCCATACGCTTGTGGCTGGTTCTGAACAGCACAGGCCTGTCCACCCCTTGTCCCCCCGCGTCGCCCCTTACGTCCCTCACTTCGTCTCGATTAGCCAAGTTGCATAAATATGAGACGTTATGGCTATTGTAACACCTCTGGCCAATAATTTGAAAGTCGAAGAGACATGTATAAAAAGTTTGCTGAATGAAAGAAGGCCTTTAAAATAACAGAAAACCGTTTGACAAAAAAATTCGTACACCAACTGTTATTTTCAGAAAACTATCTTAGCAATAGTCAAGTTATAGCTAAAGTTGTTTAGAAACTATGTCCAGAAAACCGATTCTCAAAATTTAATTTTGAACTGATTTGTAGTGTACACTTTTGTCCATAAATCTAAATCTAATTTCCAAAAGTGAGGTTATGTCCCGCCCAAAAAAATCACAATTTTTTTCTGTTATTTCAAAGGCCTTCTTTCATTCAGCAAACTTTTCAGACATGTTTCTTAGACTTTCAAATTATCGGCCAGAGGTGGTACAATAGCCTTGAAAGTAAAAAATCGTACTCAACATGGATTAAATACAAATAACTAGGAAAACGCTAAAGTCCCGCCGCGTTGATGGATGAGCGTTTTTGTAAGTTTTTAGTTTGCGTGGGACCATTTTTCCTTTGCAAGTGCTTTGTGAATGCATTGTAGGTGACTGTTTTCAAGTTTCTATTGTTTCTTGTTAGTTGTTATTATAAACCTCAAAAAACATATTTTAAAACCATTATTTCTATGCATTCTGGATAAAATTTGTCAACTTTTGCAACTTTTTCTTTCAAAAGGTACTACATCACCATAACCGTAATGTCCATGTGAAATATGAACGTTGTTGCCCCACCCGTTTAGTGAGGCAGCTTAGCATGAAAACATTTACACGACGGACAAAAGCACCAAATTTTTACCACGTGCTACTTAGGCCCTTAGCTTTAAATTTTTGATAGGAACCAGCTTTTCCGGCGGCCATCTTGAATTTTACAGCGGCCATCTTGAAATATAAGCATTTTACCAATATCTCGGCTTCTAAACCACTAAGGATCACAATATTGGTGTGTATGAATATATTTTCGGGGTCAAGGAATACAAATTGACTTTTTTTAAATGCATTAGACGATTTATTCATTCACTATAACACATTCATTCTAAATTCATACAAAAATGCACATACTTTTATACATTCTATTAATGTTACATGGAGTATTATATTTTGATAGATACCATGATGATGCCACTTACAAAAGATGCTATTGCTCATGCCTTATTTAAACATTGACATCCGCACAGTTCCGTGCAATTCCAGCCTGCCTTTATGCATGCACATCTACCACCACATCCACTTTGACTCTTACAGTTACATTTCACTAATTCGCTACATGCCTTTGATGCAACAGGTAACATGTTCCATACTGGAACCCACGATACACCGTCTCCATTCAGTGTCCAGCCCCAACCTTCTGGATCAGGAGAATTCTGTACACTATGCTCACTGGTGCACCATACTCCTGCCTGATATGCAGCCCGCTTTGTGTGCTGCAGTAGTGCGTCCCTAGTTGGGGGAAGTTTCTCCATTGTCTTACTCTTCTGGCAAAACATCTCCTTCCTGGCCTCATGCACATGTTCTACATCACTGGTCTTATCATACATGATAACGGTGAAGCGTTCTAGGAGTTTGAAATTTTCATCATCAATCTCAATTGTTGTGTAAGGGTGGAGTGCCATGTATGTAAAGGCATGTGTCACATCAGGATAGAAATTCCATGCATCCCAGGCAGACTTCTTGCCTCGTCCGATAAATGCAGATGTAGTATCACATCACGTGAAATTGTGCAAGAAAGGAAGGGCCAGGGATTTCTCTCTACTCAGCTTCTCGTAGATAGCATTAATGGAATGACAAGTGAAAGTTTTGCCTGTACCAAAAACAACCCAAATCTTTACATCTGGACACAAAGTCAACAAGTGATTAAATTTGCCAAGGAGGATCACCACTACATCTGTGTCAACAGTACGCACCATACAGTTAGTACATCCATTCTGAAGTGCATCCTGTAAGTGGATGAGCATTGAGCAGCCGGGTGTCTGCTTCCTCGTGATCACATGTTGGCATGCATCCATCAGTACCCCGGAGAATAACCGAGGCACCACAGGTTCCTTGTTTTTATCGCATTCAACACTTGCTAATTTTTCATAAATGAATGCAAAACGTTCTGGTTTGTTGGTGGTGTCTCGTAAGAAGTCAGACCAATTGAGTGGCAGCTTGTTCTTTCCCTCAACCATTCTCCGAACACCATTTCCTCGCTTTTCTCTTGTGGATTCTTTTAGGCTGTTCCGAATGTATTTGTCCCACACTATATCAACTCTTTTGCAGTTTTCTGGTTGTTTAATGATGTGTGGAATGAATACCTGATCAGCATAATCATCAAACGTCACAATGTTGGTAGTTGGGAGGAGATGCACAACAGCGGCTCCATCGAGAAGCTTTACATCAATGGCATCAGGAGGATCGTTTGGAGAATCCTTGTCCAGAATGTTCATAAGATCGGACTTCTTTCATAGTCGCAGTTTTCCATCGTCAGATAGTGAAGGGGGGAAAGGATGGTTCACATGGCTGAAGAATGTGGTCATGTCGCTCGCCCTATGCTGCATCACTATGTATACGCGAAAGATCAGAGAAATATCGCTCTTGAGTAAGGATATCTTACCCTTTTGTTTTGTCTTAATCTTTTGTGCAGCAATGCTGAACAGAGGAAGAGAGTTCTTCTTGATTGGTTCATGAATGGATCGAGGACGATCAGTTATTACTGATTTGCAGAAATTGGCATACTGATCCTGTCCCAGACTCTGCACTGTTCACTCCATATTCAATACAATTCTGTCCAAAACTACTCTTGTGTCAAGAGCAAGTAACTCATCACTGTTATCCACAAAAGGGTTTCCAAGGTCATTCATGACTTGATATAGACCCAATGACTGTTCCTTAAATGTTTTCTGCGTGGCGAATCCCTCTTCATGATGACTACAACTTTTTCTTTAGGACGTAGTCCTCTTCAAACTCCTTCAATAACCTAGCTTGTTCTGGCCCTGAAACCATCCATTTTCTGAAGCCTGAAGGATTCTCAGTCAGACCAACAGCACCGCCTGAACCTTTGACGACCTTATTATTTTGTTCGTGGCTTGATCAATTGG
>JAMZAV010016636.1:0-10305 GCA_024449915.1 Sweltsa coloradensis | reverse complement strand
ACTGTACGGAAGATAAAATTTAGCTAAACTTAGCTATTTGATTCTAGCATTGTCGAAAGTTTGCCCCGCTGGTCGAACCAACTCCGCTTAACGTCCATAGTCAATGACTACCGGGACACAGAAACCTTGCAAATCTATTTGTGATGTTGACCCCTGATAAACCAAACTGCTTAGTGCAAATCTGAAAGATCACAAGGATAATCCAAACACATCTCATCTCCCATGAGTTGGGTAGTATGAATATAAGATTTTTAAGCATAAGCCCGCTTTAAGGACATAGTTATTGATTCATAGCAGTTGTCGAAAAAGTTTGCCCCGACTGGGGTTCGAACCCAGAACCTCCGGCTTAACGTGCCATACTCTACCAATTGAGCTACCGGGACCACAACAAACCTTTACAAACTGCTATTTGTTGTGATTGTTGACCTCCTTGACATAAATCCAACAGAAACTGCAATGTAGCTGTCAAATCTGAAAGATCACAAGGATAAATCCAAACACATCTCATCTCCCATGAGTTGGGTAGTATGAATATAGATTTTTTAAGCATAAGCCCGCTTTAAGGACATAGTTATTGATTCATAGCAGTTGTCGAAAAAGTTTGCCCCGACTGGGGTTCGAACCCAGAACCTCCGGCTTAACGTGCCATAGCTCTACCAATTGAGCTACCGGGACCACAGAACAAACCTTTACTAAACTGCTTTTTGTTGTGATTGTTGACCTCCATGACATAAATCGAAATGTGAAACCCCAGTCGGGGCAAACTTTTTCGACAACTGCTATGAATCAATAACTATGTCCTTAAAGCGGGCTTATGCTTAAAAAATCTTATATTCATACTACCCAACTCATGGGAGATGAGATGTGTTTGGATTTATCCTTGTGATCTTTCAGATTTGACAGCTACATTGCAGTCTTCTGTTGGATTTATGTCAAGGAGGTCAACAATCACAACAAATAGCAGTTTAGTAAAGGTTTGTTCTGTGGTCCCGGTAGCTCAATTGGTAGAGCTATGGCACGTTAAGCCGGAGGTTCTGGGTTCGAACCCCAGTCGGGGCAAACTTTTTCGACAACTGCTATGAATCAATAACTATGTCCTTAAAGCGGGCTTATGCTTAAAAAATCTTATATTCATACTACCCAACTCATGGGAGATGAGATGTGTTTGGATTTATCCTTGTGATCTTTCAGATTTGACAGCTACATTGCAGTCTTCTGTTGGATTTATGTCAAGGAGGTCAACAATCACAACAAATATTTAAATTTTTACAATCACAACAAATATCAATTGGTAGAGCTATGGCACGTTAAGCCGGAGGTTCTGGGTTCGAACCCCAGTCGGGGCAAACTTTTTCGACAACTGCTATGAATCAATAGTAATAATAATAATAATAATAATAATAATAATAATAATAATATCAATAATAATAATAATAATAACAATAATAATAATAATAACATATATAATATAAAACATATATATATATATAAAATAACTACAGATCCAATCCAAATTTAACGTGGCATTTTCCAAGGTGACTCATTTAGCACATTATGGTTTTGTAAACCCAGTGTCGCTTAAATATGCATAATGAATCTACATACGAATTTAAAATTAAGGACAGTTATATGGAATGTCACACAATTTATCACCTATTCTTCATGGATGACCTAAAGTTATATGCAACAAATTTTGTTCAACTAAACAGTTTAGTCAATACAACATTAGAATTTAGTCAAGATATATCTGCATGGAGTTTGGAGTAGACAAGTGTAAGACGCTACATAGCGAAAAGGGGTAAGGTTACACAGGCAGAAGAGTTCCAGATAGATGTTGGAAATAGGATTGGCGTAATGGATCATAACGAAGTATACAAATATTTAGGATTCTCACAAGCTGCCAGAAATGAACATAAAGTAATGAAAGAAAAATTGATAGATACATACAAGAAGCGACTAAAATCTATCCTCAAGACGCAACTAAACGGTAAAAGCAAGATCACAGCAATAAATACATATGCTATACCAGTACTGACATATTCATTCGGAATCATTAAATGGACCCAGACAGACATCCAAGCGTTGGATATATAAACTCGTACTACACTTACCAAACACAGAATGCATCATCCTAAATCAGCAATAGAGAGATAGACACTTCCAAGAGAAAAAAGAGGAAGGGGCTTATTGATCTAAACAACTTATATTATAAACAACTAGACATTTTAAGAAAATATTTTTTTACAAAGAGCAACCAATCAACGCTGCATAGGGCTTTGGCGCTAGCTGAAAAATCATTAACTCCACTCAATCTAGCAAACGAAAATGTCAATTTACAAGGGAAACTCATAACTGACGCTTCAAAAGAGTTACGTCTCTCAGAAAAGATCCTACACAAGAGACATTATGATGAACTACATAAAGGTCACGTAGATATTAAAGCATCAAATAGGTGGTTAAACAACGGGGAACTATTTGGAGAAACAGAAGGTTTTATGATGGCTATTCAAGACAGAGTGATTGCAACGAAAAATTATAAAAATACATTATACAAGATGCGACAGTAAACGATCAATGTAGAAAATGAAGTGTAAGGGGTGATACAATCGAACACATCATATCCGGGTGCCAGTCACTATGTCAAACGGATTACCTCTACAGACATAACCAAGTAGCTAACATTATTCACCAAAAACTAGCAATCAAGTACAACCTCATTGATACACACACACCTTACTACAAATACAAACCGGAGAAAGTAGGCTACTAGATAGCAAAGATTCCAAATTATATTACGACCGCACAGCTATAACAGACCAAACTATACATCACAACAGACCGGATATAATTATAATTGACAACAAGAAACAAAAAACTACCCTTATTGACGTTGCTGTCCCAATGTGCCATAACGTCGAGACTGCATGGAAGAAAAAAATTGACAAGTATTAGTGAACTTGCAATTGAGATCAAGAAGATGTGGAAACAGAAAAAGGTAAATACAATCCCATTCGTAATATCGGCCAACGGCATCATACCGAAGAAACTAGTCTTCAACCCAATGTTTACATCGAGACTCAAAAGGCAGTAATACTCAACACGTGTAGAATAGTTCGTTAATTTATAAACTAAGAATGATACTTCGAGATTCCGAGACAGCTTCCATCCTGACATGGTTTTCGTGGTTTCCCATAGTCCGAAGAGCAAATGCTAAGATGGCGACGAGAAATCGGCCACGACCGTACACAGCAGAAAGGAAACATAAATGACTTATTTTAGAGAGTTAAGACAAAGTAATAATTGGATGAGCGAAGCGAAGACTTCAATTTCACCGAACCCCCAAAAAATTTAGCTCGGGTGTTTTTTTTTTTTTTTTTTTTTTTTCTGTCTGTTTGTTCGCTCTCTACCGGGCAAACGGCAAATGCGATCTTGATGAAAATTTGACAGGACCTTCGAAATCTCTGAATTTAGACTTGCTACGTTTTTGGGTACAATCGAAGAAATATTTCTCATGAATATCGCACTTTTACGATTTTTTTCGATTTTTAGTGCGATATTTTCGTGACATTTGGGACGATTTTGACCAAACGGGTGGGGCTAAAACGTTCATATTTCACATGGACATTAAGGTAATTGTGATGTATTGCTTTCTGAAAGAAAAATGTGAAAAAGTTAGCCAGAATCTATAGAAATAAAGCTTTTAATATAAGTTTTTTGATTTTTTGTGCGATATTTTTGTGCTATTTGGGCCAATTCTGACCAAACGGATGGGCCTACAACGTTCATATTATACATGGACATTACGGTTATGGTGATGTAGTACCTTTTGAAAGAAAAAGTTGAAAAAGTTAGCCAGAATCCATAGAAATAAAGCTTTTAATATAAGTTTTTACGGTAAATAATACCAATTGACAGGTAACAAAAGAAATTTGACAACAATCACTTCCAATGCATAGGTAGCAAAACAAAGCACTTGCAAAAGTAAATATATTCCACGCAAACTTAAAACTTTAAAAAGCTCATCCATCAACGCGGCGGGACTTTAGCGTTTTCCTAGTGTATGTAATATAGGTACACATGGAAGTACTTGACGTAAGTCCGTACAACATGTTAGTCCTGTTTTGACCGAGTTTGTATGAAATACATCCAATATAATAATAATAATAATAATAATAATAATAATAATAATAATAATAATAATAATAATAATAATAATAATAATAATAATATATATTCACTACACTTTGTTCCAACATCGTTTAGTTGGGTATAGGGGTGTTTCCACCTAAATCTTGGGCATCACCGAATCAGCACCGGCCTGCCAAGCTCGGTACCTCATCATCTTCCTCATTTTCTTGTCGTAACACCATCTCTCTCCACTTTTTCCTATCCTCCCACCATCTTTCTCTCTCTTCAACCACTTCCCACTCCTCTCCTCTCTCCTCCACATCTGCCTGTACTTGATCTTGCCACCTATCTCGAGGTCTTCCCACTCTTCTCATATCATTCTTTAGTTCAAATGCTTGTCTTGGGATTCTATTCTTCTCCATTCTTCTCATATGTCCATACCATCGTAGTCGCTCCTTTCCCATCTTGAACTTTAGGCTCTCTATTCCTACTTTCTTCCTTATCATACTACTTCGTATCTTGTCCAACTTTGTCACACCTGCCACACTGCATATAAACTTCATCTCATCTGCTTGTATAGCACTTTCTTCCTTCCAGCCCATTGGCCACGTTACAGCACCATATGTTAAAATGGGTAGATAGTACATCTTATATAGGAGCATTTTGCATTTTTTAGGGAAATGCTCATTCCAAATTAACTTTCTGATCTTTTGGTAAAACTTTTCTGCCAACCCCATTCTCCGCTTAACTTCATTAGCTACTTTCGCTTCATTAGTCACAATACTTCCCAGGTATTGGAATTCATCTTTTTCCTCCAGTTCTACTCCCCTCAGTGTGATCCTATCTTTATATCTTTGAGACTTTTTGACTCTTTGCATCACTAAAACCTCACTCTTCTTAATGCTATTCTTCGTTCCAAATTCTTCTGTCACCTCGTTCCATCTATCCACCTTCTGTTGTACTTCTTCACCATTGTCTCCAAATTCAACGATATCGTCTTCATATATCATTGTTCTGGAATCTTGATCTTTTACTTCTTCTTCTGTTACCTCTCTTGGGTGTACCCTGAGCAGCATTTCATCCATTACAACGTCGAATAGTATTGGTGATAGTACGCTTCCTTGTCGTAGTCCTACATCCATTGGGAACCATTCACTTTCACCGTATCTCGTTTGCACACAACTTTCACACTTCCAGTACATACTCTTTAATCTCTCTACTAGAGTTTCACTGATCCCTTTGCGTTTTAAACATGTCCATACTTTCTCCCTTGGCAGGTGATCATATGCCTTTTCCAAATCCAGGAAAACCATATACATACTCTTACCCTCTTCCCACTTCTTTTCCATTCTTTGCCGTAGAAAAATATTTAGTCGATTGTGGACCTTCCCCTTCTGAATCCATACTGTTCTTCCCTAAGCTCTGGTTCTACTATTTGACGGACTCTTCTTTCCATTACCCTCTCATATATTTTTGCTCCTTGACTTTGTAAGGTGGTTCCTCTGTAGACATTGCATTCTCTCCGATCCCCTTCTTTAAATATGGGCACTATTACTCCTCTTAACCAATCATTTGGCATCTTATTTTGTTCCCAAGCCGCTTTCACAACCCTGTACATCCAGTTAACCCCAGTTGGTCCGCCTGCCTTAATCATTTCAACAGAAAACTCGTCAGGTCCTGGGGCCTTTTCATTTTTCATTCCTTTAATTGCTGTGAGTACTTCCTCCTTCGTTACAGTGCCGTCCTCCCATTCATTGGTTATCTCACTGTTCTCCTCCACTTCATTAGTTAACTTGTTGTTCTCGTCTTGTACACCTGTCTGATGTGTAACATTCAGGAGGTTCTGAAAGTACGACTTCCACATGCACTTTGTTGTCTCCGGATCGTTGGTCACTCCATCCTCGTATTTCATGAATCTCTGCTTTTCCTTGTCCTTGCGCTTCTCCTTCATCATGCCATATATCATTTTCTTATTACCATCAAAGTCATCTTCCAGTTTATACGCCATTTCCATCATTGTTCTGATTTTTTCTCTTTTTACTACTTTAATCACATTAATTTTTTGCCTCCTGTATTCCCCAATATTTTCTTCTGTCCTATCTAATTCTTTTGCCTTCTATGCCGCTTGTTTTCTCCTTACTGCCATTTTAACTTCTTTACTCCACCATGGTGTCTCCTTTCTTTTCCTCTTGCCACTTTGTGTTCCACATACCTCTTCAGCTATGAGTAGTACATGATCTCTCAAACATTTCCATTCCTCTTCTATGTCCAACAACTCACCCTCCTTTGGCATCACCTGCTTTAGCATCTCTTCAAACTTTTTCTGCACGGTCCTATCTTGCAATTTCCACACTTTAATCTTTCTACATGTCTCTTTTAGATGTTTTTGCTTGCCATTTGTCCCGGGCGGCACCTCCTTTATAAATGCAGCCAACAGCCTGTATAATAATAATAATAATAATAATAATAATAATAATAATAATAATAATAATAATAATAATAATAATTTTTATATTTTATTTATTTTATTTTATTGTACGTAGCAAAAACATAAGAGTACAAACATAGCATACATTATCCCACTAAACCCGAAGGCTTATCAGTGGGTCACATTAATGTATCAAAATAACTTAGGTTTAAGCTCATAGCTGAAGGCCGTTGAAACATTCTACAATATGACTAAAATTAACAATTTTACACAATAATATAAGTGACAAGGTACACCAGAGACGAAAGGGAAATACAATAAACATCGAATTGATCTAAAAATATCACAGAAACATAATAAAAAAATCGATAATATACAATTAACTTATTACATCAGGTAAATCAATTGTACACACACAAGGTGAGAGTTTACAAAAAAGAAAAGAAAATGATTTCTTAAAAGGAGTAAGTTCAAAAAAATCATTGCTTTTCTTAGAAAGGTTCTCGAGGTAAAATGATTTTAGGTATAACTTAACAAGGAAATTTTTATCTAACGTTAAAATTTCAGGTGGCAATAAATTTAAAAAAACTCTTGGTATCATAAAAACGCAAGCAGCGATCCCCCATGTTATTCGTTGTTAATGGTACTACAAACTGTTTTGGCTAGCAAGTTTTAGTTTCTTTATCATCCCCACGGGGTATTTTATTTCGTATCGTAAAAAGTATTTCAAAACCAGCCTGTAGAAATACAATTCTCTTACCGGTAATATAAAGCAAGTCCTATAGACGTCCTCAATTTCGTTGTGGACATTATGCAAGCTTTTGGGGGTGTATTATCTTTACTATCGAGTTTTGTAGTCTAATAAGCATGGTCTTTATTCGAAACCAAAGGGCGTTACCCCATGACAGCAAAGCATACGTTAATACAGATTCAACTAGAGAAATGAAAAACTAATCTTAACGTGTCATCGGATAGAACTGGTTTAATTTATATAGTTGATATGCACACGACCGAAGTTTTGTACAAATATAATCAATATGGGGTTCCATGAGAAATTACGATCGATCATTGCTCCTAAATACATATGGGTCGCCACAGATTCATTCTGTTGAGTACATTCACAATCAAAATCGATCCCAGCCCTCCTATGTAAGCAAGCAGTTTCATGAAATATTACGCTAATTGCCACGTTCCTATCAAAATTTAATGGTGTGCACATGGAATAATTTTGTTTTTGCACGTTGATAACAAGTTCCCTATCATGGGTCCAGCATTGCAACTTCTAAAATCATCGTTCATAAATTTTGTCGCCACGCTTAATTCTTTATGTATTGACAGACAGCACCAAATCATCCGCATACATTAATAATATACAATTTTTCAAATATTTCCAATAACATTTAAAGTATATAACATAGAATTGTGGCCAAGAATTGACCCTTTAGGTACTCCTGTCGTGAACTTTTTGGCCGACTAAATATATTGCCTATTTTAACCTTGTACGAGCGATTTTCAAGATAACTACGAAACCAATCTAATACTCTACCTCGGATACCTACTTCTTCTAAGCAAATTTTAAAAGGACATTGTGATTAATTGTATCAAAAGCTTTGGAAAAGTCAACAAACGTAGGACTACGTGCCCTATATTGTTTAAAGCATATTTACTAAAATGAAAACTTAAAAAAACACCTGGGTGCTTTCCCTTTGAAAACCATACTGATTTACTTACAATTTCAAATTTACTTAAAAATAGTTAATTAAACAAGTAGATAGTATCGCTAAATTTTCTTTCGATCACCGACAGCAATGCAATTGGACGAAAAATTGAGAAAGAAGGGACAAAACCACAACAAACCCCTTTTTCCACCAACCAACCAACAAAAAAAAAAGGACACACCCCCCCCCCCAAAACACCCCCACCAAACCCGAAGAAAAAAACACACAAACAACAACACAACAAAAAAAAAAACACACCAAAAAAAAAAAAAACCCAAAAAAAAAAAAACAAAAAAAAAAGAAAGGGGAAAAAAAAAAAACGTACAACTGACTTGATTTGGGGAGATACATTTATGTTTAAAAAAAACCTTGGTCCCAAACCCAAATTTATCATTCAAAAAATTTTTGCAAAAAAAACCCTATTTTACAAAATTTCTAAAAGCCAAAAATATTCTTTTTTATTCTGGTACAGAATCAATTTTTTCCCACGCCCCCCCTTAACAAAATTTTTTCTGGATTTATTATTTGCCAAACGTTTTACATCCATGCTTCTGTAATCTCTTTTTATCCTTGATTAAAGTTTGTTAGTATATCTAGCCTTGTTATAGCAACCTTCAAAAGTTTGCGTAACTCATTGTACAGGGAAGAACTGTCATTGATTGTGAGTAAACTATTCCAATTAATAGCTTTTAGATTAGTCGTGAGAACTCTTTCATTAATACAATTTTGCATTTTCTTTAAACCTGCAACTCCACACACATTGAAACCCATAGAAACTAGAATCATGTAATGGTCTGTTATTTTTGTTGTGAATACAGCTGAGTTTATATCTACCTTAGAGTTCGACCTAATATATGCGTGATCTATGCACGTACTCGAAAGGTTGCCCAAATAATACTCCTCTCTTGTAGGATAGGTAATACATTTCAAAAAACCATTCGATGCTAATAATAATAATAATAATAATAATAATAATAATAATAATAATAATAATAATAATAATAATAATAATAATAATAATTGAAGAGAAATTATAACAGTGACGGGATGTTTCGTCGCGTCATAATGGTGAATAATTTACATTATTCTTGATTTCCAGACGTAGCGTCATCACCGTGGATAACATTTTCAAGGGACTGCTGTTCTTTCGTTTGTTTGCCTCTGTTGCAAACGTTCACTTCTTCTTGGAACTGCTAGGATGGCAGATCAACAACAGCATCAACAGCATCTTCATCCACAAGACCAACCTACACCACTGCCACCACCTCCACAACCACCTCAACCACCACAACAACAACAACAACAAATAGAGCCGTCCACCGCCATCCTGGCAGTTCCAAGAAGAAGTGAACGTTTGCAACAGAGGCAAACAAACGAAAGATCAGCAGTCCCTTGAAAATGTCATCCACAGTGATGACGCTACGTCGGGAAATCAAGAATAATGTAAATTAGGTATTCACCATTACGACGTGACGAACCATCCCGTCAATGTTATAATTTCTCTTCATTTATATCGGGTCGGGAAAGTATAACTTGTGAAATAATAATAATAATAATAATAATAATAATAATAATAATAATAATAATAATAATAATAATAATAATAATAATAATAATAATATAATAATAATAATAATAATAATAATAATAATAATAATAATAATAATAAGCCAGAGTTTCTGGGTTCGATCCCCCGTCGGGGCAAACTTTTATTACAACTGCTATCATTGACTAATAATGTCCTCAAAGCGGGCTTATGCTTAAAAACCGTATATTCATAATAATAATAATAATAATAATAATAATAATAATAATAATAATAATAATAATAATAATAATAATAATAATAATAATGTCACTTTTATTCTTCAAAATTCAATTTTTACATTACAATTTTACATTACAGGTTTTATATAATTTTTATTTTATTTTATTCTTATACAGATAGCTTAAAAGCTAAAAACACAAACAAATAATGAATAACTAAATAAATAAAAATAACTTATTGGGTCTATAGATAGTTTTAAATCT
>JAMZAV010016634.1:0-10398 GCA_024449915.1 Sweltsa coloradensis | reverse complement strand
ATAATATTTTTTTACCAATTTACTTTGCCGTGAATTGGAACTATTTCTTGAAGGTTGTATATCAATTGATTCAATGCTAACAATCATTGACAAGAGCACAAACCTTTAGGAAATATATTTAAAGTAGAAGAATGTGTAGCATAGTGTAACATCTAGGCCGAATAAGAAATAATAATTTTTCAATATTTTTACTCTTGCCGTGGAAATTAATTGTGCATAAACTAGTGTTGTTTATGTACTTTTAAAGGTTGCTAATAATTAATTTGGATTACTAAATACTGGTACAATCATTTACAAGAGCTCAAACCATTAGCAAATATATTAAAAGTTGAAGAATGTGTAGCATATTGTAATATCTAGGCCGAAAAATAAATAATATTTTTGTACGATTTTCCTTTTGCCGTGGAAATTAATTGTGACTAAACTAGTGCTGTTTAATTACTTTTGATGGTTGGAAATATTTAATTTACATTACTCAATACTGATACAATCATTTACAAGAACTCAAACATTTTGGAAATATATCAAAAGTGGACGAATGTTTTGCAATGTAAAATCTAGGCCGAAAAAGAAATTATATTTTTGCACGATTTTACTTTTGCCGTGGAAAATAATTGTGGCTAAACTAGTGCTGTTTATTTACTTTTCAAGGTTGATAATATTTAAGTATGGTTACTTTAATATTGTACAATCATTTTGCAAGAGATTACACCTTTTGCAAGTAAATTAAAACGTGACTAATGTGTTGCAATGTGTGCATGTAGGCATATTAAAAATAAAATTTACCATGATTTTATGTTTGCTGTCGAAATAGATTGTGACTATTGTAACAATTGTTTTTCTACTTTGAAGATTGCTATTATTTTTTTTACTTTACTTTAAACTTGTACACTAATTTGCAATACTTAAACCTTTCGCAAGTTCTTACAAATTTGCTAAATGTTTTGTAATGTGCATGTCTACGGAAATTGGCTAAAAAAATTCATAATTTTTTTTACTTTTTCTACATTTGTATATTATTTTCAAAGATAATTTCATCAAAATACAATAGTTATTAATAATATAACATGGAAGTACATTTAGTGCTGGATTTTAATAGTTATTTTTAAAATGAAAAAAGAAATATAATAACAAAATAACAAAAAAAACATAAACATTCGGATATCATAGGCGATTGGAATAGACTCACGGAATCGGATGTCGAAACAAATTAAATATGATAATTTCTGTAAGAATTGCTAAAAAAAAAACACGTTTCCGCGTGGAACAACAATGCAGAAATGCCAAAAAACGGACCAAATCACGTGGATTGAGACGCCAATTCTATGCACAACACAATTAAACACATGCATCAAGTCAATGTATAATGCCAAGGGTATTTATTACGTTTAGAAAACAAGACAAGTTTTCAACTTTTGCCATTATCCTTTTTTTATTTTTTTTGCATTACATATTAGAATTAATGTACGATTTATTTAGCCGGGAGTTATTTTGTCGTACTTGCCGTCGTCGGCGTCGTCGATAATCACTCCCTGTAAATATTAGAAAAACATTAGGTCGAGTACATGTAAACGAGGAGAATTTTGTTCAGTTTTAAACGAGAATATTGTACATACCGCAAAATTCGCCCTGAATGTCGAGCGCAGAAATTCCCTCGACCATCCGTGGAACGGTCGCTCCACACCGAGGGACTTCATATGTTCTGTAATCATTTCAAATATCAACACATTAGAATTTTATTCATTCCAATTCTAATTCATGCACAATGTTGTGGTAGAATAATGTAGAAACATACCAAAGGTTCTTTTAGCCTCTGCTTTTATATAGTATTTTCCTTTTGGGATGCCGTCCTCTTTGTAAAATTCGATTTCGCATTCGATATAAAATGCCAACGTGCTGCAATGTAGTAACAAAAAACATAAATTAAACCAAGGAAGAGATTTATTGTTTGTCATCAATATGTTCGTATCGGATATATACATTATTAAAATATTTAAAACACGTGGTATGCTCACCTATCGTAATCGTACGGCGTATCGGGTGACGGGGGAAGGCCATCTTCGTCGGTATAATATGGCGGATATTTCGCCGCGACTGTAAACAACAACACCAACAACAACATTACATATTGTACAAAATTGTAATAGAAAATGTGCACATTTTTAATTTCTTGTACAATGAGACTGCAATAATTTTACTATACTCACTTGCTGCGATTGCTTCGTTTCCATCCATCTCGTCTCGCATTCCCCAACGAAATGCTTCTTCCTCCATTTCCTCAAACTTCCAAAAAAACTCGTCCTCCTCTTCTTCCTGATCCATGTTAACTAGAGTTTTGGAAAAAAAAATACAAACGTTAGACGAAAGATCCGAAACATTGTAAATGTTAAATGTAAACAATGAAAACGTAATGTTCTAATTTATTTGAATTTCGCGCAAATAGCTTCATTTGTTTGCCACCAGACAGCGACACTAATCAAGCTGGACCTAAATTGGCGCATTTTTCGTGCCATGTCAAAAAACATATCTTTACACACTCGTTTATTACATTATGTACGAAATGAATGTTTATTGGTTCATCATTTATTGTACATAGATGTACCTTCAACCTAAATAACAACTTTTAGCAAGTCTAGATGTCAAGGATATCACCAATTTCAATTGATTAAACATGCATAATTGGTTGGAATGTACTTACTCATTTGCGCCATTTTCCTTGTGTCATCATTATCTTGTCATCACAAATCTCAACACAACAAAAACAAAACATTTTACTGGTAAAAAATTTAAATTTAAAATGCGGGAAAAAAGTCTCATAAAATATTGTATACTGGTCAATGGTTTGTTTTACAATATGGGATTACGTAATGCACGTTTTCAGAATTAAAAATTGGTTAACTACGAGTCTACGACATTAATTGTTTTGTAAAATCTCTGCTTGCTTGTCGTCCAATTGTTGTGACAACATTTTGATATGATTTTACAAATGTGAATACATTTTAATATTTCATTTCTATTCTACATCTTCATAGTCACTTGGTCAATGCCAAGAGTTAAAGCGCTACTAATGAAAAACAATTGTTTAAATAGGTATCATTTCGTTTCGTTTCTTGAGCCTAGGCCGAGCAATGTGGTTCGTTTCTTCAAAATCAACATTTTTTAGCCGCATTGACAAATTGTAACTAAACTTGCAATTATGCGCTAATAAATGTATTTAAAATTCAATTTAATGTTTAATTTTCATAATCAATCATTGACTAGAGCTCTAACCTAATGCAAGTAGTAGAAAACTTGTAAAGTTTCTTCTAGTGTGATGTAGGCCTAGGCCGAAAAGGTAAGTAATTATTTTTCAACATTTTTACATTTGCCGTTGAATCAAGTTGTAAGTAAATTAGTGCCGTTTGTATACTTTTGAATGTTTTTTCTATTGAATTTTGGTCACTTAATACTGGTACAATCATTTACAAGAGTTCAAACGTTTTGGAAATAGAAAAATACTTTACGAATGTGTTTCTCCGTGATATGTAGACGCAAGAGAAAATCTTATTTTTCAATATTTTTACGTTTACCGTGGAAATTAATTGTGACTAAACGAGTGATGTTTATATACTTTTTATGGTTGATTATATATTATTTAGATACCCAAATACTAGTACAATCGTCTACAATACCTCAAACCTTTAGCAATTATATTAAAAGTTGTCGAATGTGTTGCATTGTAATATCTAGGCCGAAAAATAAATTATTTTTTCTCACCATTTTACCTTTTGCCGTGGAAATTAATTGTGACTAAACTTGTGCTGTTTATTTACTTTTGATGGTTGGTAATATTTCATTTACATTACTTAATACTGGTACAATCATTTACAAGAGCTCAAACCATTAGCAAATATATCAAAAGTAGACGAATGTGTTGCAATGTAATATCTAGGCCGAAAAAGAAATTATATTTTTGCACGATTTTACTTTTGCCGTGGAAATTAATTGTGACCAAACTAGTGCTCTTTATTTACTTTTGATGGTTGGAAATATTTAGTTTACATTACTAAATACTGATACAATCATTTACAAGAACTCAAACATTTTGGAAATATATCAAAAGTTGACGAATGTATTACATAGTGTAATTTCTAGGCCTAAAAAAAACATTTTTCACGATTTCACTTTTGCCGTGGAAATTAATTGTTAATAAACTAGTGATGTTTAAATCATTTTAAAGGTTGCTAATATTTAACTTGGGTTGCTATATTATTGGACAATCATTTGCAAGAGTTTAAACATTTTACAACAAATTGAAATCTCGTCAAATATGTTGAAATGTGTACATGTAGACATAGGAAAAATTGACATTTTCTCATGATTTTGCGTTTGCCGTCGATGTAGATTGTGAATATTGTAATGATTGTTTTGTTCTTTGGAAGGTTTTTAATATTTGATTTGGGTTACTTTAAACTTGTGCAATCATTTACAACAGTAGAAACCTCTCAGGAGTAGTTATTTGTTTGCTTGAAGACTTGTAATGTGCATGTCTACGGAAATTTTCATAATTTCAACGACATTCTGCAGTTTGTTTTATAAATTTTGATATTATTATCAATTATAATTTCAGCAACACTCAATAATAAATAATATAAAATTAAAGTACACTTGCATCGAGATTGAATCGGTAAATTTGGATAAACGATATGTTTACAAAAAATATTGAAAAATTTAAATTTGCCACCATTCAAAACAATAATTTTTTTGGGTTGGCGACTTGTCTTCGGCGGGAAACTCACGCCCACAATTTATTTGTGGGCTAGTGGATGTTTACTTGCAAAGTCGCAAGTAAATACTGAATATTCACAAGAAACTAGCAAAAAGAAAACGTGAATAAGCAAGGTAAAGATTCTTTACACTTTTCTAGTGTATTGTAACACATTCAACACTCTCCAACGCATGATGGGTTGAGATACGAGTGTTTAAAATGTCTCTCGTGTTTACGACACAATAACCCCACTTTTTCGTATCACTATGGGGTAGGCCCTAGGCCTAGGCCTACCCTAGGGTTTAGCTATGTACTTTATTTCACAATTTCATCTGTGCAACAACACTTAAACAAACAGTTGATGTTGTTTTTTATTGATTCTCACTAGAATACGTTTATGAAATTACAAGAAAACTATACACAATACATTTACATAGCATTTGGACCAAACCATAATTGTGAACTTGGACCTTGGCTGGGAACTGGGGGCTCACCTATTTCCTTCTGTGAGATGACTAGATAATAAAACACAAGGCTAGGGTCAACATAGTATCTAGGCATAGCATAAACATGAATTCTGCACTTCCTAAATAGTAACTATTGAGGCCTTGGTCTTGCCCATGCTTGTGGGCTTGGACCTTGGCTTAGGGCCTAGCCTAGGGCCCATCGATTTCGGTCTGTAGACACACTTTAAATCAATTACAAGTCCATGTGGCAACTAGGCCAAGTCATTTAGCTCATTAGGCTCCACTCATTTCAATCCCATCTGCATTGCATGTGTCTGACAAGTTTACGCGGAACATTTACGTTGAACGTAGATGTAGCCGCAATGTCCAAGCTCTACCGATTGTTGTATTTCTCCGCTCTAGACCCAACGTAGTACCTAGGCCCAGTCACCACAACTGGTGCGCTACTTTATTAAACATTTTCTTTAACATACGCTACATTTTACACAGTTACGCAGTACAAATTCCATCTACGTAGCTGCGATATGTGAATATTACAAATTTAAAAAACTGAAAAAACTTCATATTTTGTACAAATACTGTCCGATTTGGTTACTTTTCGAAGCTATAGAACCGCAAGGATTGCACAAAGCCTACAGGTACCTCAGATACACACTTTAAATGAAAATGGTACCTAAAAAGTACCTATTTTGTTTGGTACACTTTTTGCCACTTTCTTAACCCAATTTATGTCCAATTTTGGTAAATTTTAAAATCAACAATACCACAAGGACTAGACCAAGCTTACAGCCTACCTCATATACCCGTTTTTAGTGAAAATAATTTTAAAAAGTACCTTTTTTGACTGGTAGACATATAAGGCCTACCATAGACATATCAATATCAATTGTTATGAATTGTGTGTAGTGACAATTACTTATCTATTAATAACATAAAGATGCATTCTGCACTTACTTAATATTGGGGCCTTGGCCTTGGCCATGTTTGTGACCTTGGACCTTGGCTTAGGGCCTAGGGCACAACATTTTCACACTGTAGGCTAACTTTAAATCAATTACAAGTCTATGTGGCACCTAGGCCGAGTCATTGGACTCAGTAGGCTTCACTCATTTCAATCCCATCTGCATTGCATGTGTCTGACAAGTTTACGCAGAACATTTACGTTGAACGTAGATGTAGTCGCAATGTCCAAGCTACCGATTGTTGTATTTCTCCGCTCTAGACCCAACGTAGTACCTAGGCCCAGTCACCACAACTGGTGCGCTACTTTATTAAACATTTTCTTTACTATACGCTACATATAACACAGTTACGCAGAACAAATTCCATCTACGTGGCTGCGATATGTGAATATTACAAATTTAAAAAAACTGAAAAAACTTCATATTTTGTGCAAATACTGTTTGATTTGGTTACTTTTCGAAGCTATAGAACCGCAAAGATTGCACAAAGCCTACAGGTACCTCAGATACACACTTTTAATGAAAATGGTACCTAAAAAGTACCTATTTTGTCTGGTACACATTTTGCCACTTTCTTAACCCAATTTCTGTCCAATTCTGGTAAATTTTAAAATCAACAGTACCACAAGGACTAGACCAAGCTTACAGCCTACCTCATATACCCGTTTTTAGTGAAAATAATTTTAAAAAGTACCTATTTTGCGGTACACATATTAGGCCTACCATAGACATATCAATATCAATTGTTATGAATAATTGTGTGTAGTGCAATTCCTTCTTCTATTAATAACATAAATGTGCATTCTTTGCTTGCTAAATATTGAGGCCTTGGTCTTGGCCATGCTTCTGGCCTTGGCTATTGGCTTAGGACCTAGGGCCCACCATTTTCACACTGTAGGCTGACATTAAATCAATTGCAAGCCTATGTGCCACCTAGGCCCTGTCATTTTATTCAGTAGGCTTCACTCATTTCAATCCCATCTGCATTGCATGTGTCTGGCAAGTTTATTCACAACATTTACGTTGAACGTAGATGTAGCCGCAATATCCAAGCTCTACCGATTGTTGTATTTCTCCGCTCTAGACCCAACGTAGTACCTAGGCCCAGTCACCACAACTGGTGCGCTACTTTATTAAACATTTTCTTTACCATACGCTACATATAACACAGTTACGCAGCACAAATTCCATCTACGTGGCTGCGATATGAGAATATTACAAATTTAAAAAACTGAAAAAACTTCATATTTTGTACAAATACTGTTTGATTTGGTTACTTTTTGAAGCAATAAACCCGAAAGATTGCACAAAGCCTACAGGTACCTCATATACCCTTTTTAAATGAAAATATTACCTAAAAAGGGCCTACCTATTTTGTCCTGTACACATTTTGCCACTTTCTTAACACAATTTCTGTCCAATTCTGGTAAATTTTAAAATCAACAGTACCACAAGGACTAGACCAACTTACAGTACCTCATATACCCTTTTTAAATGAAAAAAATTAAAAAAGTAACTATTTTGTCCGGTGCACATATTAGGCCTACCATAGACATATCAATATCAATTGTTATGAATTGTGTGTAGTGACAATTCCTTAATCTATTAATAACATAAAGATGCATTCTGCATTTACTAAATATTGAGGCCTTGGTCTTGGCCATATTTGTGACCTTGGACCTTGGCTTAGGGCCTAGGGCACAACATTTTCACACTGTAGGCTAACTTTAAATCAATTACAAGTCTATGTGGCACCTAGGCCGAGTCATTTCATTCAGTAGGCTTCACTCATTTCAATCCCATCTGCATTGCATGTGTCTGGCAAGTTTATTCACAACATTTACGTTGAACGTAGATGTAGCCGCAATGTCCAAGCTCTACCGATTGTTGTATTTCTCCGCTCTAGACCCAACGTAGTACCTAGGCCCAGTCACCACAACTGGTGCGCTACTTTATTAAACATTTTCTTTACCATACGCTACATTTTACACAGTTACGCAGGACAAATTCCATCTACGTAGCTGCGATATGTGACGATTACAAATTGAAAAAACTGAAAAAACTTCATATTTTGTACAAATACTGTCCGATTTGGTTACTTTTCGAAGCTATAGAACCGCAAGGATTGCACAAAGCCTACAGGTACCTCAGATACACACTTTTAAATGAAAATGGTACCTAAAAAGTACCTATTTTGTCCGGTACACATTTTGCCACTTTCTTAACCCAATTTCTGTCCAATTCTGGTAAATTTTAAAATCAACAGTACCACAAGGACTAGACCAAGCTTACAGCCTACCTCATATACCCGTTTTTAGTGAAAATAATTTTAGAAAGTACCTATTTTGACTGGTAGACATATTAGGCCTACCATAGACATATCAATATCAATTGTTATGAATTATGTGTGGTGACAATTACTTATCTATTAATAACATAAATGTGCATTCTTTGCTTGCTAAATATTGAGGCCTTGGTCTTGGCCATGGTTCTGGCCTTGGCTATTACCTTAGGACCTAGGGCCCACCATTTTCACACTGTAGGCTGACATTAAATCAATTGCAAGCCTATGTGCCACCTGGGCCCTGTCATTTCATTCAGTAGGCTTCACTCATTTCAATCCCATCTGCATTGCATGTGTCTGGCAAGTTTATTCACAACATTTACGTTGAACGTAGATGTAGCCGCAATATCCAAGCTCTACCGATTGTTGTATTTCTCCGCTCTAGACCCAACGTAGTACCTAGGCCCAGTCACCACAACTGGTGCGCTACTTTATTAAACATTTTCTTTACCATACACTACATTTTACACAGTAACGCAGCACAAATTCCATCTACGTGGCTGCGATATGAGAATATTACAAATTTAAAAAACTGAAAAAACCTCATATTTTCCACAAATACTGTTTGATTTGGTTACTTTTTGAAGCAATAAACCCGAAGGATTGCACAAAGCCTACAGGTACCTCATATACCATTAAATGAAAATGTACCTAAAAAGTACCTATTTTGTCCGGTACACATTTTGCCACTTTCTTAACCCAATTTCTGTCCAATTCTGGTAAATTTTAAAATCAACAGTACCACAAGGACTAGACCAAACTTACAGGTACCTCATATACCCTTTTTAAATGAAAAAAATTAAAAAAGTAACTATTTTGTCCGGTGCACATATTAGGCCTACCATAGACATATCAATATCAATTGTTATGAATTGTGTGTAGTGACAATTCCTTAATCTATTAATAACATAAAGATGCATTCTGCACTTACTAAATATTGAGGCCTTGGTCTTGGCCATGTTTGTGACCTTGGACCTTGGCTTAGGGCCTAGGGCACACATTTTCACACTGTAGGCTAACTTTAAATCAATTACAAGTCTATGTGGCACCTAGGCCGAGTCATTTCATTCAGTAGGCTTCACTCATTTCAATCCCATCTGCATTGCATGTGTCTGGCAAGTTTATTCACAACATTTACGTTGAACGTAGATGTAGCCGCAATGTCCAAGCTCTACCGATTGTTGTATTTCTCCGCTCTAGACCCAACGTAGTACCTAGGCCCAGTCACCACAACTGGTGCGCTACTTTATTAAACATTTTCTTTACCATACGCTACATTTTACACAGTTACGCAGTACAAATTCCATCTACGTAGCTGCGATATGAGAATATTACAAATTTAAAAAACTGAAAAAACCTCATATTTTGTACAAATACTATCCGATTTGGTTACTTTTCGAAGCAATAGAACCGCAAGGATTGCACAAAGCCTACAGGTACCTCAGATACACACTTTAAATGAAAATGGTACCTAAAAAGTACCTATTTTGTTCGGTACACATTTTGTCACTTTTCAAACCCAATTACTATCCGATTCAGGTTAAATATAGAATAAATAGATCCGAAATTACTAGACCAAACTCACAGGTACCTCATATACCCGTTTTTAATGAAAATAATATAAAAAAGCACCTATTTTGGCCGGTGCACAGATTAGGCCTTCGATAGTCATGTCAATATCAATTGTTATAATTGTGTGTAGTGACAATTCCTTTATCTATTAATAACATAAAGATGCATTATGCACTTACTTAATATTGAGGCATTGGTCTTGGCCACGTTTGTCACCTTGGACCTTGGCTTAGGGCCTAGGGCCCACCATTTTCACCCTGTAGGCTTACTTTAAATCAATGACAAGTTTATGTGGCACCTAGGCCC
>JAMZAV010016633.1:0-10847 GCA_024449915.1 Sweltsa coloradensis | reverse complement strand
CCTGGCAATGTTCGCATTAATTCTCACAAGTTTAATTAAATTTGCACTCCGAGTTTATGTGTCAAACCCTGAATTTTCTGCGCATTTTTTAGGACACAGTTACGTTTTAAAAGTCTATTATAATAGAAATAATATTATATTATATTCGAAGATTGGTAATTATTTTGACTAGTTTATTTTTGGGGGGTTGGGGGGTGGGGTGGGGGTTGGAGGAAGCATTAACTTGCATCACCACTCCACCATTTAAATGTTACTGTGTCCTAAAGTAAATGCGCACCAATTCTGGCGTTGGACACTAAATTGGAGTGCCGCAAACTAAATAAATTCTAAGTTTAGTAATTATTGCGTAACCACCCCCACCCTTTTTAAATGCAACCGTGTCCTAAAGTAAAAGCGCACTAATTCTATATTTTGGACACACATAATCAGGGTGCTGCACACAAATTATATTTAACTTTTGGAATTAGAGCGAACATTCGGTTTTGGGGGTGAGGGGCGGGGTCAATGTTAATTTAATCCCCACCTTTTAAATGCAACTGTGTCGAATTATTGCGAACAACAGGTTAGGGGGTTAGGGGGGGGGGGAACCGTTAATTTTGCCTTCGACCTTTTAAATGCAATCATGTTCTAAAGTAAACGTGCAGTAATTCTGGGGTTTGGACACGCTAAATCAGAGTGCTGACTTTTGGGAATTAGTGTGACACGTTGGGGGTGGGGGGTGGGGAAGTTCACGGAGCTTTGATTATTTTTATATGGGATTTATGTTATACTCACTTCTCAACATCACGTCCATCCATTTGTAAACCCAGCCACCGTCTTGAGCCAGGACGCGGCATCCTACGACCCAGTCGCTCAAGCCCCTCCACCCATCGTAGGGGTCCCTCGCGATATAAGCCCCACACTCTTTGGCTTCTAGTCCATTGCCGTTGTAGCTTATGTTATTCACTGTAGTGGTAAAGAATGACTGGTTGACCTGTGAGTGTGTCCCGTTACTTAAGTCAATCAGAGGGCCTGGTTCGTAACCTTTATCCAGCCACATGAATTGACAGGCCTTGATGTTGAAGTCCGCTTTGCAGGTAACGGTGATCTCGGCGGGGTCGTCACTGGGCATTAATTGGTGCCTGGGACTGATCTCAAGACTGAGAGATAAGACGCCTAGAGAAGAAAAGGGAGAACTTACTTTACCGACTATAGAAATAAAGTTTTTAATGTAAAAGACAAGATAAGATTTGTAATCTTACTATGAATTTTCTGAAAAAATTATCATAAACCATTCTTTTGAGGTGCATACATGTAAGCGTTAATGCCACTTACTAGGAAGCTTAGTAAACGCTTTTTCAGGCGCGTTGTTGGATGAGCGTAATTGTAAGGGGTTGTGTCACTGAAAATTTATGTAAAACCAGCAATTTTGCATTTTTATTGTTTTATTGTTTTTTAAGTTTACTTTTTTATTTTTATTGAATTTATACATTTGTTTCGTGCTGATATAATGCTAAAAGCATCAAATTAGTTTTTTTCTTGAACGCTGCATGCTATTTTGCATGGAAAAATGGCTTACCGGAACTGATATTAGGCCTAATCTAGGGCTGTATAGAGTGTTATTCATAACAATTTTAGTCAATTTTAAAGAAGCCTAGATGACTGGTTATAGAGGCCTATGAATTCATGTAAAATAAATAAACTGAACCTTAAGGCTATATTATACTCAAATTTACAAAAAAAAACAACATAAATAAACTTTAAATGCTATTTTCTCAAAACTTTTATTCTAGCATATTTGCTTACATTTTTTTCCTACTTCTTCTACAGTTTATAAATGGATAATTTTATTGTTTAATGTGCTCTCAAGTCTTATTTTTTGTTTTGTAATTAAAATATGGGAAATATAGATTTGTTACAAAAAACGTACATTTTCCAACAATGCAAAGAAAAAAATCATATTTATCAAACAAAACGAAAAATATAAAATCCGTCAGGTAAATGTTGAGATGTATTGTTTTTTAATCTAAACCACCTTTCACTTAAAAAAAAAATGAAAATTGTTATAGCCTTTGCATTATCGCAGCATCATAGCAAAATCGTAAAATTGCAATTTCTAAGAGAAATAACTGTTTGATTGCGCTCAAATTTCACAGGAATATACAAATTAATAAAATTAAGGTTCTGTGAAAAAATCATTACAATCGAATAAAACATGTAGGTGTTTTTCGTTGAAGAATGTTTTTAAAATTAAAAAAATCGTAAAATTTCGATTTTCATAAGAAATAATTTTTCGATTGCACTCAAATTTCACACGAAAATATTAATTTATAGAATTAAGGTTCTGTGAAAAAATAATTAGAATCGAATAAAGCATGTAGGTGTTATAAGTCAAAGAATGTTTTTTTAAATCGAAAAAATTCGTAAAATTGCGATTTTAATAACGAGAAGCAATTTTTTGATCAATTTTTCGAACCGTGCAGTTCTAAGTTCAGAGATTTCAAACGTCTCCATAAAATTTAATCGCAATTGTAGTATCGGTGTAGCCGGAATCATATTAACAAACAGACAAAAATACAAAAAGGAAAAAAAAACATTCCGGATTTTTTCTCCGGTGTAGAAGAATGGAATCTTCTCTTCGCTCGCTACGCTCATCCAACAATTAACAAGATAACAATAGAAACTTGACAACAATCACCTACAATGCATTTAAAAAGCACTAACAAAGGAAAAATGGTACTACGAAACCAAAAACTTACAAAAAGCTCATCCATCAACGCGGCGGAACTTAAGCGTTTTCCTGGTATTTATAATGCAGTTATTATTACAAGCATTTTAATGCACCGTAGTATTTTACGGTGGCGCTTAATGCATCTAAATAAGGTGATAACTGATAAGGTGTGACGTCACTCCATAGCAACTGCATGACAACGGTTTGTTTAAAGCCAAGATGGCAGCGCCCACGAGTCCTTGAAACCCTCAACTTTAACACCGTAAAAATTATAGGTGTAAGTAAATTGAAGTGATTTCTCAGTAACAGATATAAATGGAATAAGATCGATATATTTTTTTAATGTAAACAAAACATTCACACATTTTACATTTACAACAATAGTGGCATAAGAAATGGAACATAATATAACGTAAATACTAACTGCGACTGTAGAGATAATATTTTATAACTTAACATTTTATAAAATTCGACGCAACGAAGTATATCGATCAATTATTCAAATGATTATCAATATTTTATAGTAAAAATAATCAAAATAATATAATTAATTTTTGGAAGCTATTTGACCCGGATATATCATAATAAAAGATGCTTTTGTATCGCAATGTAACCGATAATTTACAAGTCAAAGAAATGGCTGAAAAGTTGGCTGATCGAAAAAAGACCTTTAATTCAACAGAAAAAAATTAAATCTTTTGGGCAGGATATTACTTTACTATGGCCATTTGTTTCAATTTTTGCAAAGTGGTATAGCCTGCATTCTATGCGCGAAATTCAATTCTAAGCATAGTTTTGCAATGTTGTTTCAAAACGCCTAACATATGTACAAGAAAAAATGGATTCCTACAAAAGCAGTTTTACGAATTAATTTGTAATGCAGTAACACTAGGGAAACGTCAAAGTCGTTGTTAGACGAGTAAGTGAGCCATGTGTTGAGTACCCGGTAACATTACTTTTTTCCCCTACCATAGGCTTATCTAGCCTATCATAGGCTACAGTGGCGCATTATGGCCTTACAGTTGACGCGCCCTTATTACAACTAAAATTACTAGGAAAACGCTCAGTTGGACGCGTTGTTGAGCGAGCACCGGTACGTGCAACACGACCCGAGTACGACATTCCCATAATGTTACATACCAATAAGTCTATAAGGTCTTGACCGATTTAGCTGAAAATTTGTAAAATAGGAGAGAATGGATAAAATTTACTGCCATCTAGAGGACCTTGACATCATTTCTTTGGGAAAACTATTTTAACTCTTGATTACTTCTAGTTGGCAGTACATAGTGACCAGAATTCTTGTGCGACTTTTCGTTGCCATGGTAACGTTACTTTTGTTAAAATGTAATTTCTATCTACACTACTTATTGGATCAAAATAAAATTAACATATTCGTGACCGGACGGACATTCTAAATGATTTGGCTACCTCAGATTTTGTCGCTGTTTGGTTTAAAAAAAAAACTTTAGATTAACTTTAATGTAACTTTATAACTTTTTGAACGATTTTGCTACAAATCTAATGGCATTCAATTGGGAACGAAACTTGCGGATGGTCAAAATTTCAACTCGATCCGAGCCTCCGTTCGACCGCTATCATGAGCCAAAAAAGCTGAGCGACTTTCCGTTGCCATGGTAACGGGACTTTGTTATAATGTAATTTCCATCTACACTACTTATCGGATCAAAATAAAAATAACATATTCGTGATCGGACGGACATTCTAAATGATTTGGCCACTTCAGATTTTGTCATCGTTTAGTTTGAAAAAAAAAACTTTCGATTAACTTTAATGTAACTTTTTAACTTTTTGAACGATTTTGCCACAAAACTATACAGCAACCCGCCTAGGTGGTATGTACATTGTGCAAAATTTCAGGTTGATCAGAGAAACGGTGCGACCTGTACCGAAGCAGTAACAGAAAAAAAAAAAAAAAAAAAACAGACATCCGAGCCATAAGAGTCAAGTGGAGACGCTCGCTACGCTCGCTCAAAAAACTCCTTTATTTATACGAATATCAAACTTAAATGTGCAAATGTTCCCGGGTACTCAACACGTGACTCGCTCACTCGTCTAACAACGACTTTGGCGTTTCCCTAGTCTAGTTGGCTAAGGCGCCCTTATAGCCGAAATGTGGGAGACGTGGGTTCAATCCCCTGGTCGGGAAAGATTTGTAATTTCTGGATGTATTTTAAAAGGCAGAGGATATTCTTACGGCATGCCGTAAGAATTACTAGAAATTATTCTTATGGTATGTGTTTTCATTGGTTGTCTCATCACGTGACTCATCAACAGGCGTGCCGTAAGAATAGTGTATAGTAATTCTTACGGTCTATGCCTACTATGACCATGCAATAGGCAGGCCTAGGCTAGGCCTAACGTCGCTATTTTAAATCTAAAGTACCTACAAAACCTTTAACGTCGCTATTTTAAATCTAAAGTAGGCCTACCTACAAAACCTTTAACGTCGCTATTTTAAATCTAAAGTAGTACTACAAAACCTTAAACGTCGCTATTTTAAATCTAAAGTAGGCCTAGGGGGGCTTACCAAACGAAAAAGTTCGCTCCATGCCGTAAGAATAGTGTGTAGTAATTCTTACGGCATGCCGTAAGAATATCCACTCCGATTTTAAAAACTATTGAACATGTTTTGAAATGCATATAACGCAGTGTAGTCCATCATCTGTGACAATACTACGAAAAACATAGCCAGTACGAAATACCGTAAAAATATTGCAAGGATTACTCAATCTACGAGCGGAGTTCGGGGGTACCTTGACGTTCAACATCCGATAGACCTTGCATCCATAGTACGGCACGGCATTTCACAGCCAGGTAAATAACAAACAAAAAATATTCTTTCAAAATCAAATCCAATTGTCGTTAAAATAATTTCTAGACATTGGCAGTCTATGTTTCAGTTTATTATTTCTTGTGGGTTTAAATCGAAATGGATATTGCTCATTTTGTAAGCAGTTCTCAGTTACCTGGTCACGGATGTGTGTTTAAAATTTCAGCTCAATCTATTTGGCCGTTCGGCCGTATGAGCCCGGACAGACGGACAGACATACATACATTGGACAATGCTCACGGCCATGGCCCGATCGAGTAGCGTTAGGAAAGACTTCGTTACGCTGCGCTCACTCGTTTAAATACTGATTTTGTACTGTCTTACAAAAAACTATTAATATTAATAATGTAAGTAAAATACAAGGTTGACAGTGTTTTGAATTATCATTGAATAAATAAATGCTTCGTTGCTGCAGAAATATATTTTGGAAAACGTGAAGAAAGAACAAGACCATCATTATTTCGCAGAGTATCTTGGATGAATGTTAAATTTTAATACAAATACTTCATTGTAAGGTACTCACCAGTAGTCTGCAAGAGGGCCAGCGCCAACAGCAAGGGTGTAGTTATAAACACCATCCTTGCGTGTGAAACAACGCTATCAAAGTTAGTCCTATTTATATGAGTCTTGAGTCGTCAATGTGTTAACTTACGCAATGAGTTGTTTTCCCTATACACACGAGAACAAGGATATAACCTTTGACATGATAGCGATCTACTTTCTACTTAATGGTTATTAATATTTTCAAATGAATTGTAACAAGGTTAATAGTAAAGTTTTGTTTCTTAGAACATTGCATCAGATTGATACTTATTTTTTTAACATTCGTTATGGTCAAGTATAAACAGCATTATATAGACGCACATTATAAAAAACAATTACAAAACATTCTTCATAAATAAAATTGATTTTTGGATTTCTGTAAAATCATCATAACGAGGTTAAGAGTCAAGTTTAGTTTCTAAGAATATTGCTTCAGATTGATACTTATTTTTTGAACATGCGTTATAGTTATGTATATACAGCTTTATATAGACGCACATTATAAAAAAAAAACAATTATTACAAAACATCCTTCATAAACAAAATTGATTTTCGGATTTCTGTAAAATCATCATAACGGGGTTATGAGTCAAGTTTAGTTTCTTAGAACATTGCTTCAGATTGATACTTATTTTTGGAACATACCTCATGCTTACATCTAGAAACAACACGGGTGTTCCCTTAATACCACCTAGGGCTAGAACATCGGCGTACCAGAATGTGTTTTATAATCGATCCGTTTCGTTGTGGAATCTTCTACCAAATGATTTAAAAAGCGACAGGTGTTTCAACACAGGTATTAAAAGGTTTTTTAATTAGCATTATTTGTTGAGATTTTTTTCCGTTGATGTGGAAGTGTTTTTTAATGTTTTATTAATATAATGTTGTGTTTATTTGATATATATAATTTTAACATGATACGACGTTCTTTGGTATTGTGGGGATATTATGTAACAAGGGTAACAGGTACGAAAGTACTATAGGGCAAATGCTCTTTCTGTTGCTCTTGCATTTACATTTACTTTTTATAAAATGGCATGTTGAGTCAGTTAAATGATATAAAAAAAAATAAATGCGAAATATTAATAAGTTAAAAAAAATACAAATTTATATAGACGCACATTGTAAAAAAAAACAATTACAAAACATTCTTCATAAATAAAATTGATTGTTATGATTTTGGATTTCTGTAAAATCATCATAACGGGGTTAAGAATCAAGTTTAAATCCTTAGAACATTGCTTCGGATTGAAAATTATTTTTTGAACATACGTTATGGTCAAGTATATACAGCTTTATCTAGACGCACATTTTAAAAACAATTAGAAAACATTCTTCATAAATAAAACTGATTTTTATAATTTTGGATTTCTGTAAAATCATCGTAACAAGGTTAAGAGTCAAGTTGAGTTTTTTATAACATTGCATCTGATACTTATTTTTTTTAAACATACGTTATGGTCAAGTTTATACAGCGTTATATAGACGTGCACTTATAAAAAACAATTACAAACATTCCTCATAAATAAAATTGATTTTTATGATTTTGGATTTCTGTAAAATCATTATAATTTATGTGTGGCTAATCCGCAATAATGCTCCTAATCCTTGCTTGATAACTACACAAAATGGCATATCAATAATACAACAATAGGATTCAGGAAAAGCTTCCCAAAAAATGTCAAATGTATAGCTGACTTTTATCCTCAATGCGAATGCGTACATATTAGATAGTTTCGTGTATTGTTTCATCCGTTTTTTTTTTGTTTTAATTGACGATGGTTTTATTCCCTTGGCCAAGTTGTTAAAAAAAATCGCTAAGCCTCCGGGTTACACATGTTTTTTTTATTTTAAAGACGGTGTAATAATAAAAATGGGGTATTTTTCCTATTAATTTTTATTATTATATTATATTTTATATATTTTTTATTATATTATTTTTATTTTTTATTATTATAGAATATTATATCCCCCCCCAATTACAAAAATTTGTAAAAAAAAGAACAAAATTCAATGGCCAAGTCATTTTTTTGTGATTTTGAGTTTTAAAATTTTTACTTTTTTACCACGAATTTGGTTGGCTTGGCCAGGCTTGGCGTTCGTCAACATGCGAAATGATCTTACTTCTTTTCAAAGCGAAACAAGGGAGAAAGAATGAAATGCTTTGCTCAACTTCTATATCTCACAGCATTCTCAGCCGAAGACTTTTGAAGGAGAGCTTGGCTGCCATTTTTTTATTTTTTATTTTTTACAAAATTTTGTATTTGGGGGAATATTACATATTTTTGTTGTTTGTTCCATATCAAGGCGTGAAATACGTGAAAAGGTGGACACAGTGCCTTTAAAACTTATTGTCTAGAAACAAAAGCTACAATCTTTTGTTTTTGTTTACCATTTGTAGTTGGCAATATACAATGCTTTTTTTTTATTAAATTTGCTATGATTAATGTCGTCTTGTTTTTTTGTGTGAATGATTGGTTGACTGAACTATATTACATTGACGCATGATTTTAATCAGCACTTAAAATATTCAAATTGCATTAAAGACGACCTAACGTTTTTCCCAAAGTTAAGAGTGGTAGGGAACAGTGGAGGTGAAATATCGCTTGCCTCCCGGCGTATTATTATTTTTCATATTACTAGGAAAACGCTAAGTCCCGTCGCGTTGATGGATGAGCTTTTTTTTTAAATTTTTAGTATGCATGGGATCTCTTTAATTCTTCAAGTTCCATTGCAAAATCATTTTTGTTAAATTAGAATAATTTTTATTATAAAGTACTAATTGCTATGGTAATTAGAATGTCAAATATCTGTAGGCCCAAAGATTGCTTTATGAACGCATTGTAGGTGATTGTTGTCAAGTTTCTATAGTTACTTGTCAATTGTTATTATTTCCATAAAAAACTTATAATAAAAGCTTTATTTCTTTGAATTCCGGTTAACTTTTTCAACTTTTTGTTTCAAAAGGTACTACATCACCATAACTTCAATGTCCATGCATAACATGAACCTTGTAGCCCCACCCGTTTGGTCAGAATCGGCCCAAATGTCACGAAAATATCGCACTAAAAATTGAAAAAAAATCGTAAAAGTACGATATTCATGAGAAATATTTCTTCGATTGTACCCAAAAACGTAGCAAGTCTAAGTTCAGAGATTTCGAAGGTCCTGTCAAATTTTCATCAAGATCGCATATGCCGTTTGCCCGGTAGAGAGCGAACAAACAGACAAAAATACAAAAAAAAAAAAAAACAAAACAAGCAAACAAACAAACAAACAAACAAACAAACAAACAAAAAAACACCTGAGCTAAATTTTTTGGGGGTCAGTGAAATTGAAGTCATCGCTTCACTCGCTTCGCTCGCTACGCTCATCCAATTATGTACCATCGTGCCAAATTATTTGCCTTCATGGTGAATGCTGGAAATCAAGGTAAACATAATTGGATGAGCGTAAAGAAAAAAAAAAAACATTCCGGATTTTTTTCTCCAGTGTAGTGAAATGGAATCTTCGCTTCGCTCATCCAAAAACTAATTTTAATTAAAATTCAATTTTGGGTTAGAGCTATGAATTATTCCAATTTTAGGGGATGATTTAGGGAATGTTGGGGATGGAATATCGCTTGTCTCTCGGCGGATTATTAATTCTGATATTTTTATCTACCCTCATGCCAAATTTCGAGCTTCCCATGTGTTAGATATATTAATGGTTTTGAATTTAAATAGTTTAAATGGTTTTGGTTTTACTTTTGAAAGAAAAAGAATATGAGTCTGAGGTACATCTAATTGCGGTCCAAGTTTCATAGTTCTAAGAGATACCGTTTTCTCTGCAGGCTCTTATACCTCTCCGTCAGATTCCCCACCCACCCAGCTTGCCAGCCAACCAGCCAGGCGGAAAGTTTTCGACTATGATGAGACACTTTTTTAACACAGAACGGGTTATTGGATCGGTCTGATTTTTTTATGTAGGTCATGGACCACATATCAGGTCATATACCGAGTTTTAAAATTGTAAATCTTTTGGGGCGGTGTGTGCAGATAGATGAAGCCCCCTTACACGGGTAGGAGTATACAGGTCGAGTAAGTCGTAAAGCAGTCGCGTGCGCTTGGCTGCGGGCAAACGACCGTCGCCCTAGATTACGAATTCGATGATGAAGTCGGTCACCTTGGATTTTGTCGGTAACTGTGACATTCCTGATGAGAGTTTCTTATAGAAGTACGTATACTTTTATAAAGGATTAAAGAGGTATTAGCCTATAATTTTAGAAAATATATTTAATTCAGGATAAAAAGTTATGAATTTAAAAATTAACTGAAAAATTATTGGGTCCACCTCAAATCGATTTTTTTTGTCCAACAGTATTTTTCGAGCTAGGTCACATTGGCAAAAATCTCCCATAAGAAATAACATTTGGACGATCTTTATGGCCCGTGACTTTGGAGGATTTTGACCCAAAAATATTGGTTTTTGATGACGTACTCTTCAGCCATTTCTGTAAAAACCTTTTTATTCTATTTTGTAATTTGGGCAAGTGCTTCGGTCAAAATATACTGATTATCTAGAACGAGTGTGATTTTGGAATGCATATTATTTTTGAGTGTAGCCTATATTTGTGCACAGTTTCAAGATACAATGTTGAAAGAGCCATTTTAGATTGGTTCGATGCTGTTGTATGTATGTAGAACAAAAAAAGCAGGTTAAAGCCGATTTAGAAATTTCCCAAAACGCCAATTTTCCCAA